>JAQIXG010003850.1:0-13952 GCA_034700105.1 Oconnorella tubifera | reverse complement strand
GCAGAATAAAAATTACTTACATAATGAAGCAACAAATCTTAAAAACTGTAGAGAAGAATATAGTTTTCTTGGCCTTGCAAAGTTGTAATTACCCTGTGAGCTTTTAAAATTAACATTAAAGACTTTAAGGATCCTAGATTATTAGTGTAGACATTTTAGTGGTAGAATTTTTACTTAGATATATAATTATTATAACGTAGCGATATTAAAATTCGAATAAACTTGCAAATAATTTAGTCAAACAAATTGTAAGCCTATTGTGCTTTATTAACAGTTAAAAATCGTAGAATCATATTAATTGGAAGCAAAGGCAATTAAAATTGTATAGGCCCAATTATCTTTTGCACAACATTGACTATCTGAACTATTTCCCAGTACCAGATTAAAGCATATGCAGAATAGACACTGACTAGGGGCGCGGCGCTGCCTGGGGCGCAATTTTTTTTTAGCTTTACACTAGATACAATTGACTAATTTCAATCTCAGCCTGAGATTGAAATTTGTAGCGATATCATTTGAATGAAAGCTAAAGACTAATCATATAGTGTAGAATGCGTTTTAATACATAATATTTGTTCAATTATGCTTTTATTTAGAATATGATTGCCTAGTCCCTGGAAATTTTTTTTTGTGGGGGGCGAAAAATTTCCAGCTGCCTATGGGCGTCGGGTACCCTTAATCCGGCACTGTACTTTCCCCAGTAGCTGCCGAATTTAAGTTTTATATAGTTGTGATCGGCTGAGTCAAAAAATCAAAAGCATCATTGACCCAAAAAATACAAGAAATCTTATAATGAAACATTTACAGCATTGCTTGCGATCTATTTCATAGTTTGAATATTCATATTACATTGCTACTCTTCACATCGCATTACCCGATTGAATGGGCCGATTCACATCACATTTATTGCATCTTTTTGAAAATAAATGTTACAACTGCGTCGCAAATTGCACCAGTTTAGATTTGTGCTCGTCTCACATGATAAATGTTTTGAATATAAGGCCTATTTCAAATCATGTGCTTCAGTTTGTAAACAAAGGATAATAAAAAGAGGTACTGAAGCGAGTACTTCAAATAAAGAAGCCGCGCTTAAGCAGGTACTTTATTTAAAAAACCCGTACTTAAGCAGGTACTTTATTATTGAATACTCTACTTTCGCATTCAACGAAGCAGTTACTTATCAAGTATTTATTTAACCGCAGTAGTTCTATTCGAGCAAGTATTTCGTTAAGCATTTGCGATAGTTCAGGAAGTACTTTAGTATTTCAGCTGCGGTACTTAAGCTGTCGTTATTTGTCAATATTTAAGCAAGTATTTATATAAGGCTGATTAGCTAATAGGTTACTTAATTAAACAGTAATACGATTGTAATAAGGGATTTGAAGAAGGTACTTTGTTAAACATGCTTACGTGAATAAACTCTTTCAAGTACGCGTTCAAACGATGAGTACTAAAAGTGTTTATTAAGCGAGATGCGCTTAAGTGTATTTAAAAATACCTGAGCAAGTTAATAGGCTTAATTAAGCGCAAGCAGTAATTTTTACGTTCACTATCATTACAAGAACTTGTAGAACATTACAAAATTAGCAATGTTTTACAGGTTATTAGATTTTAGCTAAATTAGCCTAATTTTATATAAGCTAAATAAGCTTTGATTAAGCTAATGAGATTTGCTTATTATGGATTTTCTGCGCCATTATTCTTATAAATTTATAGTAAACTTTATATCTATAGACCATTTTAAAAGTTTTAAGAGTTAAAAGTTATCTTTTTTAGTAGTAAATTTAAATTTTTCTTCATTTTTTTGATTGTGCTTTATATTTGAATGTGCATTTTAATTTACTATAATTTAGGTAAAATTAAAGTTTTCTGCTGAATCATAACCTTTTCTACGTTGAAGACAATGATGCTTTTCATCTGTCTGCTTGCATTAGGTAAGTAATGATTCTGAAACTAAGATCTCAATTATAATCTAGTTTTCTAATTAATAATTCGCTACGTTGTCATGAGACGAATTAATATCGTATTGTTGTAATTAGCAATTTATCATTGATTATAATATTAATTACTAATCAGTCCTTTCAACATTCCTAGATTTGTTTTTCACATATAAGACTATTATTTGAAATATTTTTCATATTATTTCTCTGATGAATCTATTAGAAATTTAAATATGATAAATTAAAATATTACATATAAATATATGATAAATTATTTGTTATTAATTTGGTAGCGTTGCCGTTATGCGTGTCGTCTATCTCTAGTGTACCAACATGGCCGCCTTGTTATTACGCAAGTGGTGTTCTGCAACTGCCTTATGCTGAGATAAATGAACCATTTAAGGCTTATTTTGAGGCGAAGAAAAATCGCAGCAGAATAGACTATTATGGTAAGGTAAAATTATTAGTTGTTAAAATATTTATGAACATGAGATGAGATGTGCATGGTTCGGTGGATGGATGATGACGATAACTAATTTGATTTTTTTCATTTGGAATGATGGGAGATTTTTTACTTGGATCTTGAAATGTAGACTTTATGAGGGAAGGTAATGTTGAAAAGGATTCATATATGTCCAGGCACGTTAGAGAAGTTGTAAGAGCGCTGGTTTTCAAATTGATATATCCAGGTTTGTATCCCGGATAGCTCACTAGTTTCTCTAGCTAGCTGTACCTTTTAGTAAGGCGCTTAAATTTACAGTTACATCTTTGACATCTTTCATGTAATACTTCATGGTATTTCATGATGTTAAACGTAAGCGTATGTAAACATGGATTGAGTGTGTTTAGGATTTATCATGAGATTATATGGAATTACATCCCAGAGATTAGAATGAAGAGAGACTGTTCATGGTAAAGTACCAAACTTAACTTATTGTTTCAGATCTTGTACAGACTTATCAGATAGGTGGCAGTGGTTCATCTAACTTTGGTGTCACGTATAAAGTTGCTCCAATGTCAACTGACGAAGTTTTAAACGTAAAACATTGCTTTCAAGTCAATGGTACTTCTGGTGCTCCGGTGTTGCCGCAAACTATTTTACCTGATATGACGGGTTTTCAGGTAATTTATTGTTTCAATTATCATTGCATATATTATTTTATATTTGACGGTAAAATTAATGTTTCAGTTTGCCAGAGAATTATCTAGTAGTGAGATAATTTGATCTCAAATAAGTAATGTAAATTTTAGTTTTTTCTGAATATTGTTTGATCAGTGGTTGACTCGGCTGTTCTCACAGTGTTAACAGTGGACTGAGTATCAGTTTAGTCATAGATCAACTGTAAATTCTAGGCTCTAACTTTTCACTAGGAATAAAATTTTTCACTAGCCTTTATTACCAAGACCAGGCTTAGGTCTGCTTAATTTCAAAAGTTATTCTTTGCTTTCTTAACATTTAGAGATCTCACATTTAGAGATCTCATTCACAGTGGTCTATAGATGTTAAATGTTATTTTGTTTATACGTGAAAATCATAATATTATGATTGAGTTTTATGATAATGTAGATGATAGGTAATGAAACGCGTAATGGTGTTGATTGCCATGTCTGGCAAAACTCTACCACAGTCGGTATGAAGAAGAATGTGTACACCCTCTACCAGAATGTACACAGTGGTTTGCCAGTGCGCTATGAAATGATTGGCTACGATAGTTTACTCGGGTCGCATTACGATAGATACTACATTGATTACGGTGATTTCATGGTTCAAGACTCTCTACCTGACTCTGTATTCAAAGTGGCTGACAGTAAGTCATAAAAACTGTTTCAGTAAGAGAAAATATACTTAATATAAATATAAGAAGTGAAACATTCTATGTCATAAATCACAATCTAACCAAATCTGATTATAGGTTTGTAATCAAAATATAAAATCTTCTAGTATTATAATGGTATTATAATTTTGGTTCTTTTTTTTGCTATAGGAATAATACAAATAATCATAAATCTCAGGTATTTTGATTAATTATGTGTCCATCGCTATTTCAAATTGATGTTATATTTTTACTGCATGATTTAGTTTTAAATTTCATGCTATACAGTTTTTGATTTTATCATTTATAGAATATGAATCAATGACACTTAAAAACATTTTATTTAATCTTTATTAAGTTGTTAAATACAGAAGTTATATTATTTTCCCGTTAGTACAGAACTTTACTCGATTTTCTATCAGAGCTCCATGGGAAAGTAGTTAAGTTTGGATGCAAAATTAACAGATTCCGGTTTATAGCTTTCTTTTTGTGGTGTGCATTTTTAAATTAGATGTTTTAGTTTGGCTTTTATATTTTTGATATTGTTTCTAACTATAATTGGTTCTGTATAACTGAATTAAATCTTCACTGTAAGTTTGCAAGTAATCATAATAATATTGCAGTTAAATTTGCATATAATCTACATTGTAGCTCATATAATAAGTTTTCTTTATAATCAGATCTGACTTGTGCTGGATTTCCGGGTCCTGGGAATGCTGAACATCACATCACCATGAATCCAATGAGAGAGTTCAGTCATCATGATGATGGCCATGTTGAGCCAATGTTTAATAAGTTCAAAGAACATCATGATAAGAATTACAAGGACAACGAAGAACACTCAGCACGTCAACACACTTTCCGTAATAATCTCAGGTCGGTTGGTTTGTGTTCTTGACTCTTATAGTAATTCTATTTGGCATGGCTGAAATTACGCAAAAACATTGAGTTAGTTTATTTTAATATAGAGTTTCTTTTTGCAATCTTTTTTTTGTTATTATAAGAATATTTTTCCTTTAAGATGATAATGATAGAAAATGAAATGAAGTATACGTAAAAGTGTAATATATTTAACGAATGCAAATCTAATTTAATGCAAAACTTAGTTGTATTATGATTCTAATAGCTGTAGTAAATGACTGTAATCAATAATACATCTGTCCTAGTTTATCAACCATCGTCAATCTAAATCATTCAATTTTTTATATTTTTATATTACATTTTAAATTGAACTACATTTTTTAAATTATTGCTATTTCGTGACCTGAGAAATAAAGCCATAAAACACTGAGATTATCTTATTTGATTAAATTCGTTTACCGTATACAGCTAAAAATTATTTTAAAAATGTGAGCTTTTTTTCATGTTACAATTCTGATGCTACTGTAAAGATCTGCCTTGTATTTATAGCAGATTACTGTTTGTTTGGTTTAGATATATTTACTCAAAGAACAGAGCCAGTCTTGGTTACAAGTTGGCTGTTAATCATCTAGCAGACATGCATGATGGTGAGATGAATATGATGAGAGGGCGCAAGTACCAGCAAGGATATAAGGGCTACAACGGTGGCTTGCCATTTAATGCGTCAGAATTTAAAGTCAATGATATTCCTGATCACATTGACTGGAGACTTTATGGTAACTATTTGTATCTGATTAATACAAATAACGAATTCTATATCTTGAAATATATATAAATTTTTTTTTCTTTTGTTATCAGCTTTGATTTTTAATATATTCTAACTATTAACTTGAAAGTAAAGAAATTATAACTTACGTTGATTTTATTGAAGCTGATAGTAAAGTAGTTGAATATGATTTAGATCTGAAAAGTATCGGATTGGTGGAGATTCTTTATGTTTCTTGTGGAGTTTGAAATATTTGTTGCACTTTTTAGCTGCTTAATTTAGAAGTTACGCATTTATATTTTTTAGGTGCAGTGACTCAGGTTAAAGATCAAGCTGTTTGTGGATCTTGTTGGAGTTTTGGTACAACAGGGACTGTAGAGGGCGCTTACTTTTTGAGGGTTAAGTTATATTCTTACGCTAATATTAATAACAATTATCGTAATGTGATAAATTAATTTGATTGACAGAATTCTGTAGGTTATTTAATATTATATATTTATCTGCGATATTAGCTGATCAAGGCAGAATATAGACTAATACTAACTAATGTACTGATGTCAAATTATTGCGTTTTCAAAAAAATCCCCCCTTCTCTCTTCTTCCCACCCTCTTCAATATTCTGTTTGAGCACACAATTTCAATGTTACAATGGCAAAATATTTTTAAATAGCATGCTTTATTAATACTCGCGTTAGAAAATTATATCAATACTGATTTAATTTATTTATTTTTAATTTGAGTTTTGTTATGCGAAACATTATACTTCTTGAAATTGATCATTTAATTTTGATGTTTTACATTTTAAAGATTGAGCAATTACAGTTTATTATATTTTAATAGTATAACATTTTATTATATTAAATAATTTATTTCTGTTGTTTGTATTACTCAATGATTAAATATAAACTTATTTCTCTACAAAGAAAATACATTGAAGTATAACAAACGTCCTTTCTATAATTTTATTATATTATATTTATTACAATAGAATTTTTTCTAATACTTCAGACCGGTGAACTAGTAAGATTATCCCAGCAGCAGTTGGTAGACTGTAGCTGGGGGGAGGGTAACAATGGTTGTGATGGAGGGGAGGACTTCAGAGCTTATCAGTGGATCATGAAACATGGTCTGGCTTCTGAAGAGGCGTATGGACCTTACTTAGCAGTGGTGCGCAACTGTTGTGTCTAGTTAATTTAGTTTTTAATAAGATGCAGTAATGATATTCGTTTTATTAAATAATATTTAAAGAGAATAAAAATATTACGGTGTACAAATATGAAAGTAAAATTTATATTTTTTTTCAATGCTGTATTCAAGATTCTTGATTTAGTTGGAATTAAATTTTTGAGATTGTCAATAGTCTGCGCGTTTAAGACGTCTATTCCTGCCTCAATAATATCAAAGGAAGAGATAGTTTGTAGACCTTGTTAAGTGGTGTCGGTTTTTGCACTCCATTCCCTAAATTGACATCATTTTTAAATGTCGTCATTTACATATCATCGCTCTTTGAATATTGATATTATTTGGTATTATATAAATTAATAATTGTCTGTCACTAGGGAAAAATTTGTGCTGATGTGACATTAAGCAAGTTTTCTTGTTGTTGTAGGACGCTAACTGTCACAGACCTAATGCTACTGCTCAGATGAAGGGATACGTTAACATAACATCCGGAGACATTCAAGCTCTTAAGATGTCCATCGCTCAGAAAGGACCCATATCAGTTTCTATTGACGCAGCTCATAAAAGTCTTTCGTTTTATTCAAGTGGCATTTACTATGAACCTACATGCGGTAGATATCTGTATTATTATATTATCTCTGATATAATTAGATAAATGGAGATGGTATAGTGGTTATGCTTCTGTCTGTGATCGCAGAAGTTTGTTCTACAGTTGACTCAGCCGTCTCACTAAAGGAGTGTTAGTTTTGACTGGAAAGTTGTGTAATAGTAGAAAACTTAGTAGGAAACGTATACTAATAGTAGGAAACTTATACTAAGAGCAGGAAACTTTTACTCAGAGTAGGAAACTTATACTCATAGGCATCCTCGTGATGAATCTTTCATTATTATTATAATATCTGATTTTCAGTTATAAATGGATTCAAAAATTAAAGCTTCGAATAAAGCACTTGTAAAGGGTGCAGCAAGCCAGAGAAATATTAAACCGCAGCATACTCAAACTTGTGATCTAATTCCTATTCTGACTCTCTAGTCATCCTACCATATCTGTACTATTTAATAAATCAATTCAATTTAAAATTTAATGAAATTAAAATGACAAATTACATTATCCTTACATTCCTTATTATTTTTCTCGTCATCGCGATTTTTTACTATATCAGGTAACACGCTCGATAGCCTAGATCATTCCGTACTGGCCGTTGGTTATGGAACGATGCACGGACAAGCTTACTGGCTCATTAAGAACTCATGGTCAACCTACTGGGGCAATGACGGGTACGTTCTGATGTCTCAGAAAGATAACAACTGCGGAGTGGCAACTGCTGCCACCTATGTGCTGATGTAACGTTACAAATAATGTAACATGCGAAAAAGTTCTGATAGTTAATATTTTTTGCATTTTGAGATTGTGAAATATATGGCAAAAAGAAACATTGAGAAAACTTTGCGAAATAAACGTTTATCGTATTTAAACTACAAATATATTTTTTATATATTTATGGATTAGTGTTGCATTCTTAAGATGCGTGTGTATTTTGCTGGATAATATTGATTATGATCAAAAACATTTATGCATAATATAGATCATATGATCGTGTGATTAACGCACTGTTTTTGTCTAATTAAATAATAATTATTATTGTCACAGAAAGAGGATTGACAAGTATGGCTAGACGATTATTGTATAATTCCCTGTAATAACCCGCTGTGATGAAATTTAAACTGTTTGATATCATTGAAATTTTCAGATTTTATTTATTGAGATAAATGAGCGTTTTGTTGCACTGCGTTCTAGTTGAAATTTGTTGAAAGTTTTAAAAAATGTGAACAATAGACACAATATGAATTTATTTAAAATTTTATAGGTGTTGCTTACAATAAAAAGTGATGTTTTTGAGTTTTGACTATACTGTTGACATTTTGTAAGATTCTTCTTCGAACTTTTATCGTCTTTTTTATAAAAGAAAATAGAAGTTAGCTTTGATTTCTACTTGTTAAAAGCTTTTTCGTACTATTTTTTTCTTATTTCAAGTTTTTGCTTTCTGGATTCTGTGGCTTAATGCATTAGTTATTTCCATTGATTTAGTGACCAATTGACTCTCTTTCATACTGCAGTATATATATTTATTATTTACTATCGCAAATTTAAAGATTATCTTCTTTTATTTTTTTATTCAGTTTCTTTATTGCTTCTTCTTAGAATCTTGAGGCTTGGTGTTGTCGTCTGTAAAATTTAATATTATTTCAGTACCCCATTGGTTTAGATTTATTTTTATAAAATAAAAAAGTATTTTGCATTGTGTTGACTTTCCATATTTTGCTCGTATTATGGATTTAATTTTTGTATTTTGAAATTAAGTTGACCTTGAAATGATGATGTTTAGCAAACAAAGTCAATAATTATCAATCATTTAAATTACAATTTGAATCCTTGATTTAGTGATGAACTTTACACGATGTATCTATATTTTGTTTCGTAAAGTTCTACAATATTTTTCTATGCCCCGCAATAAGCTAATAATATTAATCTAAGTATTAGTTTCTTGTATAACATTATATGCATGTGATAGATTTATACATTAGTTTAATATTTCACTTAATAGATACAATGTTTTGTACACATTTAACTTTTACTTAACAATGTAAGTGAAATTATGATTTCTTATATTTATGTTATAAATAAAATGATAGAAAAATTTAGACTCTGCAGTTGTATCATTTTCTTAATTATTGGGTCTTCTTTTTTAAACTTATTTTGCATTACTATTTTGAATTAGTCGATTTTAAAATTTTCTTTTCTTTTCTGATATAGCATTCAATAATTATATTTGTCAGTCGAGAGGTTACTATTTTTTCTAACATTAAGCCTATCACATGTAGAATTATTTGAAATTGTATTCCTGGGACTTTCATCATGTTTTAGTCTAGATTTCTAGAAACATTCCTTTCTAATTAATCAATAAAGGCTTTCTGTACGAGACTACCATGAAAGCTCTGCTATTGATAAGCAATTGAAATATGGTATACCCATATAATTTATTTATTACTGAAATCTGTAATCTTGAAATTCTTCAACAATGGTAATTTACGGGGCATGTTCGACAGCTATGATATCGCTAGTGATGTTGTCAAACAAAAATTTGATTAGTTGTAAGTTCATCATCAAGTACTTAGTTGGATATCTGTTGGAACATGCTTCTTGCGACCTTCTCTATCATCTCTCGCTGATCATACTACAATAAATGAGTCTACAATCTGGTCTATAGACATACCTATAATAGAGTGAACATGAATTAATATTCATTGGCAAGTTATAACTGATAATACTATTATCATTAAGATATGGAGAGCATATATTCACTCTTATCAGTAAAAAAAGCCAGTATCTGTTTTAATAAACTTCATTGATTTTCTAAAATATAGAAATATAGTGGACAAGTCTCTAGAAAGTTGAATGTGTGTTTTAATCGTCAAGTGGCTGATAGTCAGAATTGCTGTATCGTCGGTCAACATGGGCCAAGCTGATGATATACGGTATATCGTACACGTGAATAAAGTTTTAACTTAATGTCCTCTGCCGTTTTTTACTTCAAGTGTTTAATAAATTATCTGAATGCACTAGTCAATACAATGCTTCGTTGTCTCTTAATATTTTATTTAAGATCTCCATTTTTCAATTTGTGTAATAAACATCTGTTCTTTCACACTTATATTATATTTAAGTTTTCGAGTCAATGTGCCTATCAGTAGTAGTGTACATTTAGTAGTTCGCAAACTTGAAGTAGTTCAGAAATATTTTATCATTGTTTTTTTCCATTTCTTTATTTAGTTTCTGATTTATATTTTAAACTGTTTAAATCATTTGTACATCTCGCTTTAAATTTTCTACAATTTTATCAAAAATGAGTACAGTGTACAAGTAGGGCATTATGCATTTTGACTTCTAAATTTCTAATTTCATTCTACACCATCATGTCACCATTTGATAACTATAGCTGTTTAGTTGCACTTCATTTTTTTTTAAATTTGCTTAAGTCATCGGCCTATAAAATCACTTAGATGATAGGCTACTCATAATCTATTAATTATTTATGACACTAGTTTATAACACTGACGGGCAATCTCAAGAATGACAGCTCGCCATGACTGTCTTGATTTTGTGGCCACCATTTTAGATAACTTATAACGCTCTTCACAAGATTAATTTACTTTCAAAGTTACAAGAACTAAATTTCTTTAGACATTAAACCATTAATCTGTTAAACAGTAGCCTAACTGTTTTATTATTAGTTAATCAAACTTTGTATTCAAATTGTTAGCTCGGACTTTAAAAGAACTTGTCAAAGTCCGCAATAAAGTGTCTGGGCTTGAGGCCCTCGTCTAAGCCATTAAGTTTTCGAATCGCGACTAATCGAGCGCTGAAGTAGACCAGATCAAGAATGCAACGAGTGTTTGTAGAAGGACGTTCCACGTTATTTTTATAATTTTGACGGTTTAACGCTTTGTGTCAATAATTTTACATTTATTTATCTAACACTTTTTTTAGTAATCAATAGTTTATAATTATAAGTTTATACTTATCATGGGTTATGGTATTTGGCATAGCCTATAGTGAAAGTTTTCTTTCAATATATTTTAGTCTCTCATTAGAGAGATGAATATATAGACTCTTATGATTAGATGAAGTGTGTAATAAACCAACATGGAAAAGATGATCTGCTATTTAATTTTTAAGTTTACGTGATTAAAGTATTAATTAACAATTTATATAGCCATAAGGATCGTACGTGTACGTAGTACTATATTACGGTTTTATATATTGCATTTCTAACGCGCCGTATACGTTTTCCGATCTTTATCTAAATTGACCTCAATATTTAATTGGATTTCCAAGTTAATTTCAATATCCTACCTCCTAAAACTTCTCCCGTTATATCAACTCTCTTGCTGCTCAAAAAGTTCGTTTAAAGATCTCTTCGCTACTTTATCTAATCGCTGCGCTCAAGTTGAGCTCACTGTTTTAGGCTCATATACTTGTGTCCCCCCACCCTTATCACAATCTTGTACTGTACTGTAGATTATGGGCTGGCTTGACGGCCAACAAGAAGTAGTTGGCGAGTGACTAGAGGCGCTCGATCCAGGCTCGACTGGGTACAAAAATCATCGAATATCAGGCTGCTCGAGTTCTGTTGCTAACCAGATCAGCGACGATGAGCGTTAGACGACATACTAATTAATGAAAAAAGTAATTATTATTAGTAAAATTAATTCAGTTTAGTTCATATTTTGAAATTATAATAATGGTGTGTGATCGTGAAAAGTTTTGAGACTAATATTTTATAAACCTAAAGTTTTTATAGGTTTTAGTCGAAAACCAAATTCATGAGCGGATCTAGGACAGTAACAATGAGGCAGTCGAAAAAATGTACTAAAAATTAAAAATTATAATTTTAGATATTATGTTAGCGCTCGATGCTTCGTCACAGTAGATTATAAAATTATTTTTAGTTTATGGGCTTAAATCATGAGTATACATTGTTATCAGATGTTTTAGAAAAGAAATTATCTCAAGATTAAAAGTCTCTATCAGTCTATAAGTAATTTGCTTTTACAAGACTTTATAGTGATAGAAAAAAAGATTGTTTAAAAAACAGTTAATTGATCTAAGCTTATAAAGCTTAAATATATCAAATATTAGTTGGATTATCTTTAAGACAAGAAAATAATATTACAGCAACTGCAAAAGATAGAGCCCGGCAATATCTTAGAAATCTTAAAAAACAGAAGTATAATAGTTGGTTTCATTGAAGAATATGAAAAAAATTGCGATGTCAGTTGAGTTGTGAGGGTTCTTTCTCTCCGTGATGTTGATATTTGGTGAGATTCAACTCCTCCAACTAACATGGCACTCGTCAATCACATCAGATCAAACCAGCGAGAAGTACAGAGGCTACTCTGCAAGAGCTTCTTTCAGTTGTGTTTAAAAGCATGAATGAGTTTTAAAATATTTAAATAGTTGGAGCTTGTTGATAAGTTTATTTTAAGTTAATTTAATTTCTGTGTTTTGTAATTTTAACCGTTAATGCTTCAAGTAAAGACAGGGGCATCTGAACCAGATTGTGATTATTTGACTTGTTTAATTAATTCATGTATAGGGGCCTACTGTAGTTAATGTTCAATGACGTTCATACGACATAATAATTTTCTTGCATGAAAAGTACAATATTTTGCTTACAGGCCCCACTGTACTGAAGTGTCATTTAAATGTAATTACCACTTCGTTACTAGTACATTATCTTATCTATAAATTATGGCTAATAATATTTTATTGCATTTACTAAACGATTGCTTAAATCTTAATTGAGAGTATCCATAGAGTTGAGATTACTAAGAGGGAGAGGCTGATGGGGCTAAAGCACTGCTATAGAGGTAAATTTGACATCAGGCCTTAGCATTTAAAGAGGAGAGTTACATAGACATTTGATATTTTATTTGTTCTGACATTTGTTGTTAAAGTGTGGTCACTTATAGATGGACTTTTTTTAATTCCAATCTTGAGAAATCTGTATGTACAGTGACACTGACAGTGTCCACTCATCATATTCACATTGGTGCAATCTGTTTGATTTAACAAGATTGAATTGGTTTTGACTAGTTTTAAGCGGACTGTTTCATCCATATTAATTTTATTCTCTTTTCAAATGTATATTAATTATTGAAAATTCATTAAAAAGTGTTAAGCAGGATCAAATTTCAGTAATATTACTTAAGAAGTAGCTATAACATTTAATATCGTTGTCAATTTTGCAGGTGAAATAATAACTGTAAAGAATTATTATGTGAACTGGCATGATATAATTAAATGTGAATGTTTTATTTTCTTATTTGAATGTTTATTATATAAGTTGTAAGTTTTTCTGTACAGCAGATGGTTCTACAGTATTAGATATAGATTAAAGTGTTGTATACCTATGAATTTTTTATTAATATTCGGTAATCGGACATAAACCCCCCCGGACATAAACCCCCCTGGACATAAACCCCCCCGGACATAATCCCCCCCGGACACAATCCCCCCAGGACATAATCCACCCGGACATAATCCCCCCCATTTTACTTTTAGTTTAAACATTTTAAAGATGTCACTCTAAGAAACTATGGTTATTTATTTAACTTGTAGATATCATATTGTAGGGAAATTGAAAGATTTTAAATTTTATTTTAAATTTTATTTCAAATTAAAATTAGCGTGAAAAATTTTACATTTCTATTATGAAGTTTGTAAACGTTCTACATATAATAAAACAGCAAGTTATAATCAACACTAGCAATTAATGTTTCAAACAACGTTAATATAATTTGTTACAGCGTTTTAAGGTGGTCTTA
>JAQIXG010003849.1:0-13953 GCA_034700105.1 Oconnorella tubifera | reverse complement strand
GGGTCAAAGGTTTCAGTCTGGATACCCCTCCACTGCCAGGGGGAGCACCTGGGGGCCAGGCACCCTCATTCCATCCTCCCAAACCCAGCTTGGGCTGAAATTTAAAAAATACAATATAACAAATGATACACATATTGTTTTTTCTTTTTATGAATTAATTATATTATTTTCAGCTTCACGTTGTTTTCTTTGTGATTATGTTTTGAACTTTTTATATATATAGATTTTATATACAATCTTTCTCTATGATTATATAATTTACTTATAATTATTATACTCAGTTAAGTAGCGCAAGGTAATCAGTCAAATAAAAATAAATTAAAATAAATAATTTACTAATATTTTAATTAATTCGATATTCAGTCAAATATTTAGTTAGTCAATTAATTAATTAATAGCTCGATCAATTAGTAACAATTCAGTCAATTAATCAGTCAATTAAATAATTAATTGATTAATAAATTTGTCAATAAATCAACAGTGATTAATTAATCAATCAATCATCCCGTCACAAATTCAAACTGAGTAAGTCTTCAAAATCAAAACAAAATATTTTCACTCACCGGCGGTACAGACAAATTCCACCCCCCCGTCAACCCCTCCATCCCATCTCCTCCCCCCACCCCAAATGCATTCCCCTTCAAATCCATAGGTGGAGGGGGCACGCTAAAGAACCCCCCATCACTCGACCCCCTCGTCAATTTTTCATCCCTCCACGCCCCCTGAGGATCTCCCCAACACGCAGTTCCATCATCCACATCCCCCCCGGCCTTCTCTGCCCACCCCCTAGCCCCCCCGTCTCCCCCTTGAGGGTCGCCACCCCCCCAACTTCCAGAAGAAAGACTCCGATGCATGGGACGCTCCCAATCCGTTCGACTAGATCTCCCATCCCCTCCGCTCCATTCATCCTCCTTTCTATCCCCCCACTGAGCTCCCCCCTCTCCCCCCCTCGCCCCCCACGATGAGGGTCGCTCCCCCTCTCCCCCTGATGCTTGGGGGGGCGGCCACGGGGTGGACTGGCTACGGAGGAAGGCAGGTGGGCCCCCAGTTTGAGGGGGCCCATTGAGCATTGAAGAGAGATCGGGTGTTTTTTCTAGGGGGGTCCCGGACCATGCGCCCCCCACTGCGCCTAGTTCAACGCGGGAGAGACCCCCTGTCGCTACAAAAAAAATGAGAAAATAATTGAAAGAATTCGTTTGTAAGTTAAAGTCACAATCTTAAGCATTAAAAGGATATTTAACAAAATATATCTAACGACTTAATTCATTTAAATAACTTCAAGTTTTTTATATGAAGTAATTTGACTACGCGCAAGGTCCATAGCGCAAGTATCATCACAGTTTGTATACAAAAATAGCATACTTACTCTCGCATATACCGGGAGTACTCTGACTAGAATTAAAGTTTGTAGGGGTTAGAATTTTGGTTATACAAACACTTGCAGAAAGTACTTAAAAATACAAGAACTGACCTACAGAATGCTCTTCCTGACACCGCCTTTAGCTAGTAATCATATATAACCAACGAGTCCTAATATAAATTTACCTACTGAACCAACAACAACTCATAAAGAAGAACATAATAATATAATTGATAAAATAATAAAGTAAAATTACTCCGTTATAATGTTACTAAAAGAAATGAAGAATGTCAACAAAACCCACCTGAGCCGAGTGCATCAGCCGGCCCACCCGTCTTAGCCACCTCCCACAGGGCCGTCCCATTGATCGTATGTAAACTCAGCTGAGGCGGTTCACTGGTAAGTGACAGGGCTGTTGTTTCTGGAGGTCTTAGGATCGGTTCATCTATGGCCCACGCTGTGTCCTGTCTTATAGGTGTCTTACCCCAACCCTCGCTACTGTTGATAGCGCGTGATATCATCTCTTCCTGCAGGACCCTTGCAGCCACCAGGGCCTCGTCTGGGCCCCCTGAGAGGCCCTTGGTCGATGAGGTAACTGGGAGGCCCTTCCCAGCGGCTTGGGCCCAGCTAGATGAGGTCTGAGCCCCGCCCACTGAGGGGGAAGAGGCAGAGTCAGAGGTGGTTGATGCGGTGATATGATTCGTTGAGATAGGATTTCCCCGACTCCAGGCTCCCTGGGGAGCAGCTGAGGGGGTAGATACTGCCCCGGGTGGCCTGGCCCCTCCCCAGCCAGCAGATGATGTAGTAGACGCCTTGCTGCCTTCCCCCCAAGCAGCACCAGCCTGGGGGTGCTCCTCCTGGTCACTCCCGCTAAACCCATTACTCCAGGGTCTCTGTCGACCCCCCTCATCCTGTCTCCAATCCCCTCCGCCCCCTTGATCCCCCCAAGGTGACGAGCCCCGGGGGTCCTCTACTTTCCCTGAACCTCCCCATCCCTCAGTGCCCGCATTAGGGGCTGGACTGGGGTTCAACGACCCCCACCCAGCCACGGGTTTCTTATCCCCTTCACCCCAAGCCGATGCGCCCCCTTCATTACCCCCCCACCCACCCTCTTCTGTTGGCCCCCCCGCTGATTTATTGCCCCACATGGAATTATTCTGCGATGCAGCCGCACCCCCTGGTTTACCCCACGTGTTAGTGGGGCCCCCTTGAGCGCCGCTCCATAATTCTACATTAGCCGAAGGATTGTTAGATCCCCAGCTGTTAGTTGAGTCCATTTGATATTTAGTCAAAATCTTACAAAACACTCGCAACTATATTAGTAGCGTCATGCGCTGTAGCGTTATATACAATTATACGAATGATTTATATACGCGGGAAATATAGATATTTATCTGAGATTACGTAAGTCGGATCTGAAATTACGATTATCTGATGATATAATGTGACATCTATAGGCTAATAGGGTATATGACAAGTTTTGTACACAATTTTAATTTCTGAGACAATTCATCTACAGACTTTTGGTCTACCAACATTTGGACTAACATAACCCTAACATAGCCTTAACCTTAACCTTAACTCTAAACCTAATGTTAGGATCAAGTCAGTAGATGAATGATCGCAACACTACTATTTTGAACAAACTCAAATTAATTAGGGTTAGATATTATTGTTTAGGCTTATGGTACCATCAGGGTTTAGTATTAAAATTTAATTGAGGTTAAGGTTTAATTCCAATTAGGGTTTAAGAATATTGTTAAACATCAGTTTGTACCGATTTGAACTTGATTTGTATCAAAATCGTCTTGTATAAAAAATAGTAGCAACTGTAATTAAATTTTCCTGTCAATTTAAGTGATACTAAACTTGAAAATGATATCGTTACTTAGAATTAAATTGTGAACAAGGAAGCGGTTATTGAATTATGGTTACATAACGGAAAGTTTACAAAGCACGAATCCAAAAAGATAAACATTTGTGCGTCGTAATATAAATTTAATTGAATGCACCAATATTTAAGAAAATAATTAAGACTAACGTTTATCCTAATTCTTTACTATATGAATTACAATGAAACTGAATGATATCGCTTGTTTCACATTAAAGAGATATTTTAGCGTTTCAATCATTAAATCATAAAAACTATTTTCTCAATCAATTTCATTAATAACCAACAAAATTACTAAAATTTCATTCTCCCTCAAATATTTCCATTAAATTTCCAATTCTAAAATCCAATGCACGAGGGAAACTATAATCGACCCCCCTAAACATAATAAATTAATTTAATACCTATTATAATTGACCCTCCGAGTCCCTCGGACTGATCCCTCGTCCCCCTCTCAGAGATCCCTCGCGCCGAACGACTCAATCTATCGGGGCGCGGTCCCCGAGGTCCTGGGCATAAATGAAACGAACGATGAATTTATTTTTCGAGAGAATTTTTTATATTTTTATTTTTTTTATTTTTTCTACAAAATCCAAAACTCCTCGGCCGACATTTTGTTCGCACTCTACGCGCCTGCGCACTAAATGTTAGGCGACGGGGGAATTAGGGGGGGTAATGACCCCTAAATAGACCCTGGATTTTTTTAGTAATAGGAGTAGAGGGTGTTGAGACCCCCTGGGTTAAATTGAAAAGACTGTAGCTGGTCATTTTCAATGTTTTTTTGTCCATGAGTTGCCCATGGGATGATTTTGTATCTTAAATGATTTTCGTCATGTTTTTTATTATTTCTTTAACAGCAAAGCACAGAGACTGTGCACAATTTTGATTATATGATCGATGTTTGCGTAATTAAGAAGAGTCTCATTATTATTTGTATTGAGAGTAGTCTCTAATATATTTATAATAGAATAATGGATCTTTTGACAAAGCGAATTCCACTGAACTCTCTTGTTTAAAAAAACTAATCCTAACAGTGTAAATTAAGAGTAATCCGTTAGTTTAGTGTTACAGCGTTTTAGAACATAAAACAATTAGAACCAGAATGATTGTAGAACCTACATAATGGTTCTACAATCAGAAGCGTCATGGTTCCGATTGCAGCAAAATTATTATATAGGTTCTACAAATATTCCGGTTCTAATGGTGGGTCAAGTCAATTCGCCTACTGGGTAATACGCCTACTGGGATTTCGCCTACTGGGTAACTCGCCTTCTGAGATCTCGCCTACTGGGAATCTCGCTTACTGAACATCTCAAATTAATTATAAATTTTATTTATAATTAATAATAAATTAATTCATAATATAATTTTTCCAGTAGACGAGATCCCCAATAGGCGAGATTCCCCGTAGGCGAGATCCCCATTAGGAGAGATTCCCCGTAGGCGTGATCCCCAATAGGAGAGATTCCCCGTAGGCGTGATCCCCAATAGGAGAGATTCCCCGTTGGCGTGATCCCCAGTAGGCGAGATCCGAGTAGGCGAGTTACCCGGTGAGCGAGTTGACTCGAGGTCCTATTTATTCTATGTTATGTCCATTACAATGAGAGTAATAGTAAAGTAACCCCGCCTCACTGGTTCTACTATAATAGTATTTCTTTGTCTTTGTTATTGATTTCAGTTTTGACGTGTAGGCCTAAACTTTAAATTGTTTAATTTTTTTATTTTTTTTCGATGAATCGTTTTTGTATTTTGTCCATTTTTTTTCTTTTAATGCCATTCTGTATTATATGCCATTCTGTATTATATGCCATTCTGTATTATATGCCATTCTGTATTATATGCCATTCTGTATTATATGAAAATTAAATAATTTATAATCCAAAATGTTTTGTCCGTTTATGTGTTGCATAAAATACGGATTGATCATGCAGTCCGCGTAAATGACGGTCTCAGTATTTAGTCTATTTATCTTACTTGATCTTTCTTCTCAATTTCAAATATACCGCGCTAAAAATTGAATTTTTTAATTTATTTTATAAATATTAAGCTTCTAATTTAAATTATATTAGAATGTACCGAAATTTAATTTTCTGAACTATTTTTCCAGCGCCATGGAGCGACATCTCATCATTCCAATCTTAGTTTTCTTCTTCGTGTCGTGCAGCATCACCGGATGCTTTTATCTCGCATTCATTCTCGTTCTCTCTTCAGTCATTCTTTTATTCTCTCTCCGAATCCCTCCTCCCTCGCTGGAAGCAGTGGAGGCCTTCCTGGCTGAGACAGAGGGGCCCCTGCTGGTGGCACACAGGGGCGCGGGAGCAGACGCTCCAGAAAATACTCTAGGAGCCATGAGGCAGGTTAGTAGGGATTGTAGGGAACAGATTTGTGGAATTGAAGCGTATTTGGGCAGTAAGAAATTGTAAATGGTGAGAAAATCTAATGTAGTTTTAGCTGTTTAAGTCATGATATTGTTGCAAGGTCCTCGAGTCAGTGTGCAGTTACAGTAAGTTCTGTGAATTGGTTGAATTGTGTATTCAGGACTGTTGGCTTAGATCAGCTTAATTGCATTTATTCTTGCTTGCTTAGATTTTGAATAATTTCATGTATTATTGCTATCTTAGATTACCTTAATTGTATTTATGTTTGTTGGGTAAGATTAACTTAATTGCATTTATCCTTGATGGCTTAGATCAGCTTAATTAGATATATTCTTGTTAGATCAGCTTAAATTAGATTTTTCCTTGTTGGCTTACAGTCAAAGACAATCAGTTCACTTACTTAGAACTTCCTGTAATTCATTAACATGTTAACTACTAATTATGCTAACTAGTACTAGTTTTACTGTTAGACAAAGACAAAAGTATCATTGATTCTTCTTGTACTTTCATGACAAATTATGAAAAAAAAACTCATCTATTTCTTCTATTAGTTTTAGAAATTGTACAACATTTACGGATCATTCGCATAAAGAAACTATCCATCATTTAAACTTGTATTAAATGAAATCTTTTGAACGCAGGCTAAGTTGAATGGAGCAAAGAGTATAGAGTTTGACGTAGACTATACCAGTGATGGATACGGGGTAGTGTTCCATGATGATACGTTGGATAGATGTACGGATGGGACGGGAAAGATTGGAGACAAGACTTTGGAACAATTGAGAGGACTGAATGCTTCGTGTAAACATCCTAAAGGGTACATTTAGAATAAGTTATTGAATTTAATAGTGAGCTTTCCAGGATTTGAACCCGGATCTTTCATGTCTGAGTCTAGTGCTGTAACCACTTTTCTAATGAGTCTTGACTCATTAAAACAGGGGTGGGCAACATACGGCCCTCGGGCCGCATCCGGCCCGCGGGGACCTTTGAACCGGCCCTTGACATGTCTTTGATATTAACATTGTACCAGGCACATGGAAACATTCTATTTCGCCCCATGAGAATGTTTAGGTTTGTGTTAGTTGACCATCATTCTGCTTCTTATTTGTTTATCAAGAATCCTATATTCTAATGATTAGAATTATGTTAATATATATTAATAATATATATTATTAATATGTAATATATGTTAAATAATATTATGTTAATAATTAATGTTAAAAAATGCGTAAGTATGTTAAAGCCACAAATTCTTTAATTCACCATTTAAATCATTTTTATATTTTTAATGTTTTTGAAATCAATTTATTGTATTTATTTATATTGGATTAAAAATTCAGTTCACAATATCCCAATGAAAAGATTCCTACATTAGAAGAAGTTGTTCAGTTTTGTCTCAACAATGATCTCAGAATGTTTGTAGACTTAAAGACAAACGCCGCCAAAGTTTGTAATTCTTTATTAAATTTTTTTTTTTTTTATAATCAAGCATTCATCATCACTTGGACTCTGTATGCTAGTTTAGTCCTGATAGATTGAGTGATTAGTGTTTACTAGACAAATGCTCACACATCACGCACACATCTGACTATGTAATTTGCTGCACCCTTTAGTAACACGATTTATTTAACAGTTATCAGATGCTCTTTTCTCATATGCCTGCTGCACCATCTTGCAAGTTAAATTATTAGGTTTTATAGTCTCTCTGTACATTATACACTGTACAGTATACTGAATCATGATTATAATTCTTAAGATTATTATTTTCTTTATTTATTATTGTGATAATGATAATGATGATGTGATTGCAGTCGACTGAGTTGATATGTGACTTGTTTGCAAGATATCCCAAGTTGTATAAACTTGCTGTCATCTGTTCATTCAATCCATGGATTGTTTACTCTGTGAGTGAGATTATTGATCGCTTATCTAGAAAACCTTTTAGTTCTTTCTCTGTCTGTCTCTTGGTCTCTCTATCTGTCTGTCTGTTGGTCTATCTATCTGTCTGTCTGTCTGTTGGTCTATCTATCTGTCTGCTGTTTTTTGTGTATCCATATATCTGTCTCTCTGTCTTTCTGTGTTTATCTGTGTGTGTGTCTCTGTCTGTCTTTCTGTATATCTATATGTATATTTATATGTATATCTATATGTATATTTATATGTCTCAGTCTATAGTTGCTCTGTTTGTTTGTCGGTTTATCTGTCTATGTTTCTGTTCATCTGTCTGTCTATCTGTCTGTATCTCTCTTGTCTGTCTGTGTATCCGCTATATATGCATACAGTGTATTACATACTAGCAAGATTAACTAACAGTATCCGACTCTCTCACTCTCAATCCCCTTTATATGCCCGCCCTCCCATCTTGTCATATTGATCAAATACTCCCTTCCTCCCTTGGGGTAAAGTGTACTGAATCAAATCAGAGCCATGTCTTTGATTTAAAAGTCTTCTTTAAAAACATCTCTAGCTTATTTCTGCATCATTTGTTTTCACCATATGATATTCAGTATATATTTAATTGTCTTCTTGTGCTGATGTGACATTAAGCAAATAATTGTTTAAATATTCATTGTCAAATAAATGACGTATTTCTCGCAGGTTCGTAAGAAAGATCGTCGTATAATTGGTGGATTGACTCATAAGACTCAGTTTTTAACCAATAAGAATCCTCTGTATACTTGGTACCAGCGTGTTTTAGTCTATCCACCTCTGGATGTTTTACTCAAGTGGAGTCAGTACGCTTGGTTGTGGTATTTGTGCGGAAACTCTTTCTTTCTTATTCATTATCCGGATGTATCACCGTGAGTAGCATCATCTTAATCATCATAATCATCGTAGTCATTTTAATCATCTTAATCATCATCATCATCGCAGTCAAAATAATCAAGGTAATCAATATAATCATCATAATCATAATATTTATTACACTCATCATAATCAACATAGTCTTTCTAGTCATCTTACTCATCATAATCAACATAATCATCATCATTTTAGGCATTATAATTATCTGAAGCATCACGATTATGTTAATCATCATCATCTTAATCATCTTAGTTATCATAATCATCAAAGCTCATTGGCGAAGCGGTAGAGAACCTTAAGATAGATATTTGGGTCGATACAGGTTCGAGATTCCTGTGAATGCTCAGTATGTCACTAGCTTGCTACACCCTTTAGTAAGACTTTATAAAATTGACAGCTACGTCTGTGACATATAGGTCATATAGCTAAGTAGTCATTTTGTGCTGATGTAATGTCAGTTGCAATTTTATGCTAATGTTTAAAATATGCCTAACTGCCATCTTTTATGTATTATTTTCATCCCCCCCTCTCCCTCCACCCACTATACCAAAAATTATAAACCTGTTCTGTTTGATCTATAATTCTCTTTTCTAACAGTTCAACGGTGGACTATTTTTCTCGCCGCGGAATACGAGTTATACCGTGGACAGTAAACAGTCGCGTTGATAGGAACTACTTTCAGCAGAGTCTACACTGCTCCGTAATATCGGATACAATGAAAGATGAGGGTTGCTAGTCTCAGAGAATAGAAAAATTATAAAAATATATAAGAAAAATGATCAAAATGAATTTTAGATGATTAGTCAAAAAGTCATTGTATCGAGATTAGTAAATGTTATGGTTAGGATGTCATTTTTAGGGTTAGGGTTTGTGTATTGGAATGAATTTTAGGACAGATTTATTGGAATTAAGGTTAAGTTTAATGTTGGTTAGGTTATCGTTATTAGATGGATTGTCTCGTTGATTTGTTTGCTTATTTTTTATGCAGTTGTTTTGTTGAGATAAAATTTTACGTTATTTTGTCATCAGAGTAATCAATCTAATTTATTAGACTTTTATCTTTGTGCAGTTTAAAAGAATCTCATTAGCTAAGTGATAATATGCTTGACCAGGGTCTGATAGTGCCCAGGTTTGAATTCCTTGGTGTTTCTTTAGCAATATTTAATGTCGAAGATAGGTTTTAGATACAATTCATAAAGGACAATCAAGACGTTAAGCTCATTTTAGACAATTTATTTAATTGTGTTTTTAGATTTATTTTTTTCATCTAAACAATTTGTCTCTCATTTAGTGTGTTTAGACTTTTTTATCAGTTTCTTAACACTTTCCATATTCTTGTAGTTTTTTGTCTGTTTATTTCATTTTTATTTTTTCTTTACTTCATTTTTAGTATTGCTTTAGATTTGGCATGTGTCGTTAATTTTAGGATGGGGTGGAGGGCACAGAGGATTATTTTGCTTCTTAAAAAGTTTAATTTTTGTAGTCTAAATCAGGGGTTCTCAAACTTTTGAGATGGCGACCCACCAAAACATTACATGTTTGGCGACCCACCATGATTTTTTCTTACACATTAAGTAGGCCCTAAGAATTTTTTTATTTCAATGCAATCTTGGCCAGTTGATAATGTCATTAAATTTGTGTAAAGGTATTATAAATGTACAGAGAAGTTTAGTTATAATTACAAGCATTTATTTCAGTACACGTTGACAATAATGCATTCATGCAAGATTGCAAGTAATGTTAACAAGAGCAAGCCTCAAACCTAGTGAGACGGATGAGCTTGCATTCTGTTAACAAGCAAATCAATGCGCGGAGCTATTACAGATAAACATAATCTCAAATCTTCAGTAACATTCAGTTTGTTTCGATATTTCGTTTTCATAGTAGTCATTGCGGAAATCGCAGTTTCGCATAGGTTCTTTATATACCTCAGTAACTGTGTAATCATGTAATCATTGTAAGGAATTGAAAAGTGTTTTGTTTGTATCAAATTTTTTCGAAGGCACGCCGTTGCGACCCCCACCTGTAAAGCTTCCGTGACCCACTTTCGGGTCGCGACCCATAGTTTGAGAACCCCTGGTCTAAATAATTATTATTTGGAAAAACACTGCCATTTTGGATGTTCCCTTTTCTGCTGTATTAGATAATTCTTTAATATTGTAATTTTTGCAGTGATATAAGTGAATGAAACATATTGTGGGATATGTAGGATATTTTAGAGGATGATTCATTGAACAAAATTATGATTTTTTAATTTGCTTTCTTGTATCAAGTAATATCAGTTTGCATGCCTTGTCAAAACGGCCCTGATAAATCAACCCCGACTATTAATTGTTTGGGTTATTATTGGGGTTTTAGTTATGATTTAATTAGGGTTAGTGCTAGAGTTAGGGTTAAGTTTGGTGTTAGGTAGGGTTAGTGTTATTAAATTAATTTACAGGTTTGTCAGGCTAATGTATTTGGGGCCGTTTTGTCGGGGCAACATCAGTGTGTCATAAATTTTTGATTTCTTAGTTTTCTTTTGTAATCTGTGAATTAATTTATGGAATTAGATAATTATTTATTATTTATCTTTTGAATTAAGATAGTTCAATCAGTGACGCATCTGTAGGTGGGTCAATAGGGGTTCGCCCCTCCTACAATATAAATTTCGACTACAATTTAATTTTTTGAAGCCCTTTGTTTAACTCAAATAGGAAATAGTTTTCATGTAGTGTCATCAAAAGTTGTACCTTTTCGTGTAATGATAATTATTTTGTATAACACAATTTCAAGTTTTTTTATAACAATTAGGTGTTAGCGGCGACATTAAAACCATAATACTTTTAATTCCGTTGTAATTTAAAAGAAAATATATGAAAAATTGACAGATTTAGAATCGCACACATTATATCTGGAAGCTCTAGTAACAGAACAGTTACAATTTAATTGAAACGAACAATCAAACTTAATTTAAGGAAATACTCGAATCAATGTAAAAATATAAATGTATTTGAGTAAATTTACTTGTAGTGTTTTTTTCCTAATTTTATGTTTTTCTCTATTGTGGTAAATTATTTGATATATTAAAACATAGGTATTTCCATAATTGTCTTGTTCGTTATTTTATTTGTAGTAAATAATATTGTAACATTTTAAAATATATATAACAATAGTAAAGTTAATTATTTTTGAAAGTAATTTTGTGTTGCCTTATAAAACTGTGATGACATTTCATCGTATAGAGCATTGTACTGTGTGTGTGATCTTAACTATTCCTGCTGTCATCCATTGATCAGGCACACTCGTCATTTAAGTCATTCGATATGATATATTTCTTTTTCTTTGTGCGCTTTATGTAAATTGCTTTCTGTTATTATAATACGTGTCAATTGAATGCAAACATTATTAAATCAAAATATGATACTTAGCAAATTGATGATTCCTCAAAAAAGCTGTGGGCATAAAATGAAGCTTTCCATTCTAAATGTAAATAATTGTCTCATCCAATATGTGTAATATCTCCCTAAAATGGTCCCTCACAGACATGTATTTCGTCTCCACATATATTTTTCAAACCCATGTTTCTCACTTAATCGTCACCAGCGGGAGGGGGAGGGGTTATCATTAAAGTGAGACCTTTAACATTGAAAAATAATTGTATTACATCCAATTCGCGTTACATGGTTTCCCTAATGGTTTCCCTAACCATTGCCTACGTACGCCACATGCAGACAATCATTTAATTATAAAACATTTATTTACCGCAAAATAAAGTCAAAGATGATGTAAACTGTGTGAACATAGCGTTAAAAATTTACCAAGTTGGCGTTCTATTCTCAGCCAATCAAAATGATTTCATATTTTCACGTGATCAACAACGAGCGCGAAACATCACGTGACCAACAGCAACATCACGTGACTAATGTCAACAAATGTTATTGAAATTTATTTGCCTAGATGCGAGATTATTGCTTCAAGAAATCATCTCGTAATAAAATCCCATTTACCGAACACGAATCTCTCTGGGAAATGATTATTTTTGTGAAAGAAAATATTCATTTCCGTCAGTTGTCGTGATGTATTAACGTCTGATCAAATAACCATAGATATATTTAATTGACCCCCTAATTCGTACCTTCAACATCTATGGGATTGATTGCGGTTATACTCAAATCAAGCAATACACTCAAGTGTGCTAAAATTTAATTCATATAAAATATATTCACTGCTCAATTAAATGTAAAAAGCTTCTATATATCAAAATGCTTCGCGTTATTCAGAAGGCCCTATTAATACTTTAGTCATTCTCAAGATATGAAATTACTACATTTTAATATAACAATAACATTTAAGTAAAATATATTATTAAGTCACAACCTGCCTTTCATATATTATTAAGTCACAACCTGCCCTTCCCTTTCTACTGTTCTTGTCCATCTCATGATCATTGGCAGTATTAAAAGTATAAAATGGTTGAATTTTGAACTTCTATTGTAAATTACTGATTGAAATCTCTTAACTAAAGTTAAATTACCTTTATACATGTACTTTTTCATATATCTCAACTATTGGGTTTTTGTACATAAACTTACATATTTAAAAAAAAACCTGTTCAAACCCAAACGAATTTCTTCATCCGCAATAGATATAAGAATAATTATGGCTATGGTCAACTTCTTGAGTTGGTTACTTAAAGTTACATGATAACTTACATCAGAACAAAACGGTATATAAAATATAATAAAGTTAGACTTTATACGTAATCTCACATTGCTTCTCAGATCAGCTTAGTTAAATTAAAATGTGTATTGCCACAAAAGATTTTAATAAAATCTTCGAAATTGTTTCCATTTCTCTAGTCACCAACTCGAGTTTGTTTTCCTCCAGTAATGAATAGCTTATTTGCCTCGTTAGCATTCAAGTCTTTTGTCTTCTAGTCACAAAACAAGTCTGTTTTCGGTCAGTATTCGGTCACTCCATCATTTCTCAGTTATTTTCCGATGTCAGGTCTCGAGGGTTGAGACATTTTTCAGCGTGCCTGGACTGAGCGCTAAAAGCCGGATAGAATTTGAGTATACTCTGGTGACCGGATACAGTAGGGCTGGGGGAGTATTGAGGGAGGGGTGCCGAGTTACAGCAACATTGGGATAGGTGTTTAGATTCTGACGAAAAGTGTAACGGGTTCAGAATTCTTTAGTTTCAAAATAGTCCCAAGTGTTTGGATTAGGATTTTTAAGCTATAGATTGTATGCATGCATGCAAGCCAGCAAGCATACATACTTACATAATACATATGTACACATATGTATATGCATGAATGCATCGATACATACATACATACATGCATGAATACGTACGTACGTACATACATACATCCGTACGTACGTGCGTGCGTGCGTACTTACGTACGTATATACGTGCGTGCGAACGTGCGTGCGTGCATGCCTGCATCCATACATACGTACATACGTACATCCATACATCCATACATACATCCATACATCCATACATACATACAAACACATGAAGCTAATAAA
>JAQIXG010003848.1:0-13954 GCA_034700105.1 Oconnorella tubifera | reverse complement strand
GAACTTCTTGTTATGACTGTCATTTTCATGTAGCTTATCAGTTGTTTCGTGTATGTCAATGATAATATAATTTTATTCGTAACTAGAATAAATTGAAGCAATATTTTTTGTTAAATGTTTAAACAGAGAAACCTCGTATAACTGAAGGACCCAAGGACGCAGTAATTCAGGAGAATTCTGACGTGACGTTCAACTGTCGAGCGAGTGGAGACCCCGAGCCAACGATTATATGGAAGAAGGTGGACGACCAGATGCCACAGGGCCGGTAGGATTGGATCGTGTTAAAGATTTATATCTTAATCAATGGATTATAATTATTTTAGCAAACAGAATGTAAAGATTTCAGTTATAATTATAAGTGTAACATTATACATAAGAGCTAAATGTCTTAATAAATGTCCCTTTCAAATCTTTAAATTTAGTTTTGGATCGGTATCTTAACAAATTGGTTCTGAACACATTAACTCGAAAAATTTATCATCATCAGTTGATAACTCTAAATCTTGCCCTAATTCTTTAGTGATTCAAACTGTAACACTAATCAACTATAACTCTAATCCAAACTCAGACCTTATCCGGAATCTTAATCTCAATCCTTAGTCTTAATCCTTAGTTATCTAACCATTAGAATTAATACTTGGGGTTAATTTACAGGAGCCATTTTAATTGGCCATATTGAATTATTACTAAGTAGTTGGTTCATTCCTTATCTGTTTCTGTATAATCCAAGCACTTCCTGAATTATTAACTCATTATTATTAAGAATACAGTTTGTATTTGTATTGTTGCTGTGACGGCAGTCTACAGATACATGAAGATCGTAGTCTGAAGATAGAACGTACAAGGGCATCAGATGAGGGAGTGTACATTTGTAGAGCGGAGAATGCTATTGGCTGGCATGAAGCTGAGGCAAAACTCACTGTTCATTGTAAGTTTGTGTAATTCTGCTCGGTCTGTTATAATGAACGGGTTTCATATTAACATTCTTGAAATTGAATTTGTGAAGTTTCTAAATATAGAAATTCTAAAAATAGCTTTAAAAAATAGTTAAACTATAAATTAGTATTAAATATTTAAAATTAGTAATAAATTAGTGTATAAAATTAAGATTGATTAGTTAATTGTTAGTAATTAATAAAATGATGTTTAAAGATACTTATTTCATAAATATGACAATTTTTGATAATTATAAAAAATTAAAAATATTTCTGGTTTGCTTTTTAGCGCAGCCCTCGTTTCTGTTGACCCCCCGTGACAAAGAGGTGGGGGTTGGTAGGAGGGTTGTGTTTCGCTGTGAGGTGACGGGTAATCCCACACCAGCTGTGTTCTGGAACAAGGAGTCCAGTCAGGTAATTTCCAGAGGCATTCTTAAAAGTAACGTTTTAACTAAAAATGTTCAAATTGTTGAGGATTTATATTAACAGCCAATGTCTTATAGTTGTCATCTAGTAATGACAACTATAAGATATAAGTTCTGTTTTTAGTTTTAATATTATAATTTTGTTATTAGTTATTATTGTTAAATACATTTTCTTATTTTTTTTTCTTTTCTGACTGCGTTATAGAACGTAGTAGATTAATGAGTTATAATTAAGAAATGTGAAATGTTTTTTTTCTAAACTGGAAAATGTATTGCTAAAATGTGTCCATGAAAAACATATTTGTATTGATACAACAACTTATTTATATTTCACACGATGTACAATGTTTGATGTGTTGTACAGATGCTGATGTTTCCCAACCAAGATCACGGCAGGATGTCTGTGTCGGATGACGGCACTTTGGTCATAGATCCTGTCCAGGCGGAGGATGCGGGGGAATATGTGTGCAAGGGACTTAGTGTGGCGGGGAGTGCTTATGCCAAGGCTAGACTCGAAGTTAAAGGTAATGTTTCGTACTTCCGCTTTATAATTCCTGAATGAAAATTATTTAATGTGTTGTGTTAGAAAGAGTCAAGTGTCTAAGTCAAGCATCAAGCATCGCTTGATTTCTGCGAATTGAGTTTTACAGCGTGTCAAGAAATGGCATTTTTGATCGGATGTGACATTGAAGAAGATGAATTACATTTATTATCTACATGACATCTACAGCTGAAATGTCATTTTCAATTAATGATCTATACAATAAACTAAAATTAACCATATCCAAATGTTAAATTTAAATTAACCATATCGAAATGTTAAACTTAAATTAATCATATCCTGACTTTCTGTTTTCTAATCTTATGCTAATATCGACAATTAAGATATCCTATTAAGATAGTATCATATTTCTAGACGTGGATGCTCGCCCAGCTCCTATCATATACCAGATTCCACAGAACCAGACCCTGCCAGTCAACAGTGTGGCAATGCTGCAATGTGCAGCTAGCGGAGACCCGCCTCCTGTCATTAGATGGACAAGAAATGGACGGAGCTTACCTGTAAGGGATCCGCGCTTTACTATACTTGACTCGGGCACTTTACAAATATCTGGTATGTTAATGTTATTTTATTTCATCTTGTATGTGATGTTTTGTTTAGATATAAATGAAATAAAATAAATTAAATCAAATAATTGATATGAAACGTTTCAATGTCAAATGATTATATGACAGATCGATATTTAATGAATTTTTTTTAGAAGAGCTGACTTTTTGCTCAGTCATTGAAAGATTATAACCAAGACATATAAACTGATAGAATATTATTAGACACTGACAATGTCCTTATATACATTAACCTGACAAATCAACATTGATAATTTCTTTAATAACTCTAACCCTACCCGACTCTAAATTTAAGATCAAAGTTAAATCTAACTTTAATCTTAGCCATAGCCATAGTAGTTTTAATCTTTGCTAATTTTTTAGGGTTGGATAACGAACCAAGAATTATCATTACTAATTTGTAGTATAACACGTCTCATTATAATATTATAATGATTTCTGTCTTAGATCTACGCAAAGCAGACAGTGGTCTATATACGTGCAAAGCAATCAGTGACACGGGGGAAAGCGTTTGGAGCGCTGCTCTCATCGTTGAGACGCCCAGTAATCCGTCTGTCGTCTTTCACCGCACCCCTGAACCCTCTACCTTCCCTGGCCCCCCGTCCAAGCCATCCATATCTGACGTCACTGAGACGAGCGTGAGGCTGACGTGGAAGATGAATGCTAATCAGGGCGCGTCACCTGTTTTTGGTTACACAGCGGAGTACTTTAGTCACGAAACTGGAGAGGTAAAAGCTCTACCTCTTAGATATTTAAGATTATCTATTTAGAAACAATTTCATTATTTAGATTTTTTTAGAGTTAATCAGGATTGAGGATATCAATACTGTTTTTGTAATTGTTTTGTCATTAGTTTTGTCATTAGTATATGTTTTGTCATTATATTTTATATTTTGTCATTAGTATTGTAGTGTGTACTGTTTTGTTTTGTGAATCGAGATAATAATGTCCAGTTGTTTGATTTGAATGCGCTTTGTGTTCTGAAGGGTTGGATAGTGGCGTCTGATCTTGTAACTGATCAGTCGTTTATTGTCCGAGGTCTCAGACAAGATACAGCGTACATGTTCTTAGTCAGAGCTCAGAATTCTCATGGTTTAAGTCTACCCAGTCAAGTTACCACTCCCATCAGAACTAAAGGTATATAGCATACATCTACTGTATTTTATATAAAAGGATTTTGTATATTATATATCTACTTTCTATTATAGTAACATATTTAGTATAGCATATATCTGGTTTTTTTTATATTGTGATATTTTGTATATATACAGTATATCTATTTAATTCACTAGTCGGGCAGTTCAATGCACTTATGTATTATTATGTGTTCAATAGTCGTTGTGTTGCTTTAGGTAACTTTTCCTCTTTAATAACTTTTTTTCTAAATCGTATTCACTCATCTAATGCATGTAATTGCGCATTGCCAAAATTGTCTCAATTCAGAGGTGCGGGATTGATGTGAAATAGTTTATGTTGGACTGATAAAAAAAGTCAAGTAATTACAGTTTAATATAAATTTGATTGTATAAAAATTACATTTTGCTTTTTCGTTAGGTGTCAATGTCTCCCCGTCTCGGTCAGCCGTCCCTAACCTTGACCTTGCACTCGTTGCTGATCGATTATCTGGTCAGGTAATCACCATGTTGCCCGCAGAGGTCATGAGTTCAACCGCCATCAAGATCTCCTGGGAGGTGCGTAAGAGTCAGCGCTTTATCGAGGGGTTCCACATCAGGTACCGTCCCATCAGCCCTCCCTCGTCTGATGATGGGACATGGCCTGGGGATCAGAGGGGAAAGAGGCAGGCAGACAGGGGGAGGGGAGGAGGGGCGGAGTTTAGTGTTGTGACAGTTCAGAGCGCGAGTGCGACGATGTATACGTTGCATAATCTGGAGAAGAACACCTGGTATGAGGTGCATGTACATCCATTTTATTTGTCAGTGGTAGGACAAGACAGTAATGGTATACGAGTCAAGACACTGGAAGATGGTAAGTAATACATGTTGATAAATATTTGCAATTGTAAGGTTCGAATTTTGTTAAGAATAAATCTTTAATGATCATGAATTGATTTTTCTTTTTATTTATTTATTTACAAAAGCCAGTAAGAACGTAAATTACAAAAATTAATGTTGTATTTTAAAATGTGTGTTTCCACAAATTTTTGTATACAAGCGAAACCGTTTAGATAAGTTGATTTTTTATACATTATCTGTCATTTTTCCTGGGATAAGATAATAACATCTGATACCAGGTATTGATACCATGAGCGCGGGAGGTAGACTCATAGAACTCGAAAGCTGTAGGTTACTTTGAATTGTTTAAAAAAGTTGTTTAAAAAAAATTATTTTGTTTTTTTCCTTAGTACCCTCTGCGGCTCCTGAGAATATTCGTGCGAGAATGGTTGATAATAACACGTTGTATTTGAGTTGGGAGGCTCCACCTAAGCAATCACATAATGGTGTTCTCAAAGGATACAAGGTTAGCATTTCATTTCTTTCTTTAATTGCATTATTAAAACGCCAGTTGTTATTTGTTAACCTATTAAAAATAATCGAAATTCACATAGGGTAAAATGTTGAAAACTGAATGTTGTGTCAGATAATGTGTACATACATAGCTCTGCTGTTTTGTTTGCTGCTTCCTTTGTTTGATATTAAGATCTTGGATTCTAGTCTTATATTCTTACAGTATTTCAATTATTTGCCCTTTATCAGGCGCTGAAAGCCGATCAAATTGAAAATTAAAATTTTAAAGTAAATCATTCTATATAAAGTTTGATGATTCTGTTTACTTTGTTTAGAGATTTTGAATGAGTTAGACTCTCTGGTAACTGATAGTTTTAAATTCTATCGTTCATTCACTATTGCAAATTTTCTTTAAAACCAAATATTAAATTTACGAAAATTATTGCATTTGATTAAATCACATAATACAGGATTATTTTGAAACAGATTTACATTTATGGAAATGAGTCAAAGTTTTACCGAGACATCGAGGTGAATGCCACCTTGGGTGCTATCTTTGTTCACCAGATGGCCGGTGATATGACTTATAAGATTCAGTTGTCTGCTTTGAATCGTATGGGAGAGGGTGTTCGCAGTGAACCTTATAGTCTGGGTAAGTCTTGTAAGACGACATTCAGAAGATTAATAATATATAATTCGATGTTTTCCAGATTAATCGATTACGGTAGTGTTTTGTTTGAAAGGATGCATGATTTTTTAATCAGTTTACTATAGCATGGGTAGTCACTTGTCAATTTTATTTAAGCTTTTAAATACAGTATATAGATGTTCTGAATTAAGTTTGGTTTTTAATCTCTTGTTAATTTAGGTTTTTATGATATTCTTATTTATTGTATTAAAAATATATCTTATGCATATTACTGTGTACATTCAGCATTTATTCACTTTCAATCGAGTTTATTTTTTTCAAAAAAATGGAAATCTGAGAAAAGTTTGCCCAAATATTTTACAAAGTTATGAAATATTAAGTTAAAAGTTAATTATATTCAGTTACAAAATATTAATCCCTTGTAGGTATATCTTATTAATTGTAATTTATATCTAAATCAAGTAATTTGTATCTAAATTGCATGTTCTTGAGTAATTTGTAATTTGTATCGAAATTACACAAACTGGTGTATTTTGCCCAACTCTGACCCCTTGTAGGTATATCTTATTTACAGTATCTTTAAAAGTCTAGGCGATTTTATTAAAAAGGTTAATGAATTATCATACAGGTCCTCAGACGAGTAGTTTAAAGCAGAGTATTGCGCGAGAGCCCTGGTTCATAGCCAGTCTCATCGGGGCCATAGGAGGAGTGCTGTGGATACTGCTGTGTGTCTTCAGTGTTTGGTTGTATCAAAAACGTAAGGCTGCAAGGAAAATGACAAAGACGGATACTTCACGCACTGCTTATTCTGATTTTCCCAGGTTTTGTATAATTTCAAATCTTTTGAGCTTTGAATATAGAAAAAAATAAGAAATTAAAAAGGTTTTTACGATTGTTTTTTTTATTGTTGTTAAAAGGAAGAGCGTTCGTGGACTAAGAGTTTGTTTATAATTTGATTTCTGCACGTCGTGTTTATGAAATTAAGATTGTATTTTACTTCTTTTTATAGTAGTTAATTTGTTTATGTTATATAATTGAATCTATTACTTTAGGCAGTAGTATTAACATCCATTGTACGATCTGTAATAGCGAATTTACTTCTTTTTAATTTGATTTTGGATTGCAGTTTTTGACATTTTTTGTGTTGTAGACAAAATGGTGGAGTAATCAGTTCTATCAGTCAACCATTGCAAGAGAAATTACATGGTAAATATAATTAAAATATTAAATTATCATCTCGGATATAAAAATCAGCATATCTTGTGACTAAAATTCCAAATTCTTTTAAATATCAAAGAAATTGGATCTATTATCTATCATTCAAACTGTCAAATCTCTTATAATTTCTAATAATTTATGATAAATTGTAAATTATTGATAAACCCAGATGTGCAAAACCAAGAGAATTTTTTTTTCTGAAATAGATATCAATTCCCATTCAGTTATTTCAATTGAAAGAAACAATAATGAATCCATAACTAGTCGTTAAATCTCATCAAAAATGTCACTGAAATATCTATCATAATGGCTATTATTTACGCATCCATCAGGTTCAGATATGCTCTACAACTACACAACCCTCTCTGATCATGCTGCCCCTGGCTATTGCAGACAGCAGAGTTCAGCTCCGTCATATACCACAGCTACTGGCAACTGTTTTCTTCCCATACATCAGGCGTACATGATCCAGCCAGCTAATACTTCGAGTGACAGCTGCGTTAAGCCTGATGCCTCCAGCAGCGAATCTAGCAGTGCTCATTTGAATCAAGGTTCTACTGGTTGTGATTTCTTAATATAATGTTTTATATAGTTCATTCCAACAAGATTCAATTGGTTTATATCTGTTATATGAAAAATAAAGCAATTAATTCAGTTAGATTAATTCAGTTAGAGTTTCAGCTTAAGGATGGAAAATTGAACTTGAATTTCAAATATTTTATTACAGGTAATCAACTGCACGATAATTCTGACTGGATTTCCACTCAGCCGATCCTCTTCCTACCACCCCCTCCCGAGCATCCTCCTCCCAGCGATGTAGGCACCCCACCCGACTCCCCACCCTTCACACGAGGCATGGGTCCATCACAACGTTATCATAGCGAGGACGATAATCGCGCTTATTTCGCGCGCGATTTTGAAGGTCAAAATCGTGAAGGGCAAGGTCGTTTTGAAGGTCGCGGTAATGATTACAGTTCGTTCAATCCCAGAATGCTCGGCGGTGGTGGGGGGATTATTTTACGTCCACCTGGTCGGTTTTTACCGCAAAGTAGTTCCTGCGCGCAGCGTAGTAATACGATGAATGAGGATGAAATAAGTGGGCAAGAATTGAAGGGGTATAAATTGAGAGAGAATGGGAAGTATGGGGGGCAGTCACCTAAAAATCTTGGTGGGGCTTTTCACAGGGGGTATTCGCCCAGTGTGGGGGGTGGGAATGACTATACCGGGGGGCAAATGTACCCGGGGTATGATATGAACGATATTGGCAATCGGTAGAAATTTTTGTTTGATTGTTAAATAAGATGAGTTTTAATGATAACCATAAGTTTTACGGTTAGGTACTTTTTGATTTGATGGTTCAATTGCATTTAAAAGGATAATTTGAGAGGTCATTTCATTTAATAAATTTTTATTTAATTTAACAAGATTATTTAAAAAGATAAAGATAATGAAAGCATTCATAATTTGAAGATAATTCAATGTAATCTAAGAAGCACATGCAGTAACCAGCTTTTGAGAATGGTTCATTTAATTAATTTGTTTTTTTATCAAAATGATCTGCCAAAGAAAATGTAGAAGTTTAATAAAAAGCTTTTCTAAAGGGACGGGATGGTTAAAAAGGATACCTAGCTATAGAAGCATTTCTTTATTTGTTTATTTTAATCTGACTATTTAATATATAACATGACAGGCCACCTACTGGTGCATCGTGGCAGCACAGTCAGAAGTCCGGAGCATCTACTATATCGACAGTTAATCCTGACGATTATAACGACATAGAATCTGATGTTGAGTTATCTATGCTACGTGGTGACTGTGACTTGTCTAATTGTACCGACGATGAAATGCCACAAACAGGTCGAGTATATATGTAGCAAAGATAATAGAATAAGTTTAATTATAATTATAATTTAATAATTAAGATATAATATTATATAATGGATACAATAGAGTATCCATTGAGTTTACTTAGAATGTAATTTTAATTAAAGTTTGTCTACAAATCGATTATAATATTATAATATATTTATTGACTATACAGTATATATGTATATTATATTTATGTATACATATTATACTGATGTGTTGTATATAAATATAGTATACTGTATATAATATTATTTGATTTTCAATGTTTGATAAGGATTTTTAATATCAAATTTAATTACATCACAAAGAATAACATCTAGTGGACTTTTACTAGTTATTATAATGGTACTAGCCTAAATATATATCAACAAATGGTTTTAATATATGCCATTACTTTTTTTAATCAGGTGACAATATGACATCATGGGCAGCCAATGAGAATGCAGATGTTGCGGTGGGCAACGAATCAGATTGCAGCAGCGTGAATAGTGGAAGTGAAGACGATGAAGAGGAAGCATTTCTTGCTGAGGCTGACTTTGCCAGTGCAGTGGCAAGAGCTGCTCAGTTGTCTGGTTTAACCGTCGTAGGTTCAACTGTCACTAATCCTAATATCTCGCAAGAAAAACGTGAGTTTTAAGAAGAATTTTGTTAAAATCTTTTATTTTTTATGTTAGAGATTATGATAGTATTTGCAGTGTGTATATTTAGTGAATAAACAAGTGGAGGTAGTTGGGTGATAGTGTAATTCATCGCTTTGTTTCTGCATGCTTATTTCACAAAGTTTTCTGAATTAACAGCTCAAAAGAAGTTGTCGTTATTTCCCTTGATGATTTTTTGATGCTTGCCAAGATTTTTCTTTTTCTATCCAGTAACATATAATGATAAGTACACCAATCTTGCCACTACTTGTTCGTTCAGTTAAGATTTACAGTAAATGTTTGCAGGTTTGGTATTCATAATAATTAAAGTTGAAATATACATTTGTGTAATTTATTACTAAGTGGCATAACATTATATTTTCTTATTTTTTCAACTTTTACTGACTTAAACTTGTATATTTGATCATTTATTTAGCCAAGAAATCAGTTCGTCAGCGTCAGAGAGTGCGTGCTTCCAGTCCTTACAGTACAGACAGTAATTACAGCGAGATGCCAGTACCCCACAGACCCTACCCCAAGTCTGACAGGAGACGACAACTTAGGGAACACGGCAGTAAGACAGGAAATAGCGGGCGACCCTCCTCCGGGGGAAATAGATTAGATGCAGCAAGTAGACAGCGCTTGTTGGAGGCGCAAGATCAAGGTGAAGAGTTTGTGACTCATTTTAGATTTATACTTATATATATATATATATATTATTGTAGTAAAATTTTGTTTATTACTGTCAAAAAGGTTTCTATAAAGAGGCCTAAACTATTAAGTTTTAGGGTTAGGATACAGATTAGGTTAGGATTGGAGTTAGGGTTAGTGCCAGGATTAGGGTTAAGTTTAAGGCTGGTTAGAGTGTGGTTTATTTTTTTCTTGGGTACCGTTAATTTACTGCGTGTTGTGTTTATAAAGTGAATCAGCAATAAATTTTTCAACATTTATCCACTTTACTAGTTTAAACATTTCCGTTTTCTAACATTTCTGTTTTCCTTGCCGAGTTTTAAATTCAAGGCCCATTAACTTGTAGAAGGATGCTCTATCAATTGAGCTATCACTGCTAAAACACTTACGTTATATGTTTAAGCGCTGAATCTTTAATTTATTTCAATGATATATTACAGATCCGTCAGTTTATAATCAGCACAATAATTACGGAAGCAATCAGGGGGGCGGGATGATGGGAGGAGTTAGGGGCGGGGCTTATAATGATGACATGTACACGGGTGACACGGGTAATGCAGCCAGTTCTCATCACTCTACTCAGGGCAATGCAGACTCTCAATGGAACAATCATTCGAATCCGCTCTCAGCTTTTAACATTAGACATGTGAGTCTTGATTTGATGAGGTGATAATTAAGCGAAGTAGTATTGTGTGAATGTAATAATACATTATTTTATCATAATAATATATCATAATAAAATGTCTTTTCCATTATTTTTCTGTATTAGAATTTGTATTTTTAAATGAAAATTATTTGAATTTAAGCTTAATGATTGTATTACAAAGATCTAATTAAAAGTCGATGGATCAGTATTATTTATTAACAACTGAATTGACTCCCATAATGAAATAGATTGATCACATGTAACCAGCTGTGGCTTTTTTACTTACCCTGATATGATTATAGTTAAACAGAAATACACATTTTCATATTATAAATATTATTTCATATTACTTATGTTATTTTGATGGTATATGTATATTCAATGTTTTATTTGTAATATTTTTTACGTTTTGTTGTAGACGCCGATTGTCTGACAAGTACTTTACTCAGTCGATATAAAATGTCAGTTTTTCTCAAACTTCGTGCTTCCTATCTGGTGCTTTACTTGACAGCACAGTGTCAAATACTTTTTAATGTTACGACTAATTACATCTCTCCGCTTCGGTGGAGCGGATTTGACTTCACTTTGTATCCAAGGCTTTTCATTTGACTGTAAAACTAATTTTGATATACCTTGATGACAGTTTGCAATTTCCATTTTCCATTATTTTAGAAAATTATTATAATTCTAAATAGTTAATTTTTCGGTTGATCTTTTACTTGCACTGCTCATGTCGATTTTGTTGTAAATACTCATTAATGTTAATTATATAATGTTAATTAAAAGCGTTGTGTTGTAAATTAGTGTTGATATTTTAGTTGAACTCTGGCTAGGATATGCAGATTTGCAGATTTTCTTTAAATGTATATGATACGATAAATTGTCAAATTTTTCAATAATTTAATTTCAAGTGACAATGTTTATAATTATAAATGCTGTTTTAGATTTGCTTGATGTTTTATATCTTCATGAAAATAATGAATAAAGAGAATATTAAAACTGCTTTGATACTGATATATATTATTTTATAGGCTTTCTTGTTTTTTACTATTTCACTTAGAATAATATTATTTATTTAATATTTAATTTAGTAAATTATATTTAGTTATTTTTTAATTACATGTAATCTGGACATTTATAGCGACTATTTAATTTATTTTGTATGATTTCATCATCTTGTTGTAGAACGCTCCATTTTAGCAAGAAATAATTTTTCTTCAGTGCAGCTTAATTGATATTTTGTAATGAGTTAACATTTTTGTATCATTTATTTATCAGTTACTTTTTAAGTATAATTTATTTTATCATATTTTTTAATTAACTAATATTGATTCTTCAGTGTTATATCTTTATATGATTTATAACTATCTTATAGCATCATCATTATTATTTTTGTCATTACAGTTGTTTTGGTATTATTATTTTATGATGTCAAAGAAATATTATCTTTTTATTCTATTTATGGTTTATGCAATACGAAGTAAGTCAAAGCGGCAGTTTATTAAGATTTTTTTTCTTGACTCCAAGAATACAAAAATACATGTTTGCAGTAAGAAAACATGTTTTTATACATTTGACTGTTGTTGTAATTATATGTAAACTAACTAATGATAGCAATAGGTACTCGATTCTGTGTAATGTAATAGTGCAATGGCTTTTTGTCAATTTTCTGATATTCTTATTTCTAGACTAAAATTTTCATCTCAAGATGCAATCTCTAAGACTGTCTCTTTTAATTTCCTATGAAATCCAATAATTTTATATTTTGCATGTGATATATTACAATAAATTACCGTGCTTGCAGTTTTGTGTTAGTAAATATACAATGTATATTCTTACATGTATATATTAATTTTAGCATTTATTTTGCATTAATAAATAATACTCTTTAATGAGATTATTGAGCAGTGACCTCGATATTATTCTCGAGATTTAATATTTAGAATTTTGTTATGTCTTTCGTTTTTACATTTGAGAAGTTGTATCCATATGTTTAATAATATAATCATTATTAAAATAGTTGTTTGTACTGTTAAATATATGTATTAATGACTTTGTGTCTGAACACAATGCTTCAATGAGTGACTAGAAACGTTTTGTCGAATTAGCTTGAATTCATTGAAACTCTACAACACATGTGTCATAAATATTGCTAATAAATATACTAAATAATGCAATCATGTGAATATTTATATTTAAAAATAAATCAATGGACAATAATCACTGTCGGTCTTTTTTATTTGTAATTAAAATCATCGCTGTCAGCAAATTATTATTTACTTTGAAAACTAGCATCCTAGAATACGGCTGAGATATAAGAATTTAAATTCGACAAAACGATTAACCTCATTCATTAATGTCATCATGATCCGGTTTTTTAGTGAGAATACCAAATGAACGCTTTTGAAACGGCTGTATAGTCTATTGAAATAGCTAAATAATGTTAGTATTACTAAATAATACTAATAATTTTATTGACACTAATGTAACTGAATTATTCTTTCTTTTATCATCATTAAGTACATTTTAAATGCCGTCTTGAATGTTATAAAGTTTTCACGTGTATCGTGCTCCTCAGTTTCAAAATAAATGTGATTTAATTAATTTTCAAGTCGTCTGCATTGATATGTTTACATCTATTTTTCAGCAGCAGAAACAACAGTGTGTAAACGAGCTTTCTTTTGTAATTTAAGTTTAATTGCAATGTAACTGTCCTATTATATAACCTGAAATGTTTTCTAATTTCAATTTTTATTTCCAATAGTACTTAATGTATTCAAATAAATGCTGTTAAATTTAATATTTAATGTAGATTTTATTCCATTTTCACTTTTGATTTATACTTAGCTGAATGTTAAAATATTTATAATGCAAAATAATACTGATTATTTCTGTTTAATTGATATATATTTAACAACTGTATATCAATTTAATAAATAGTTTGAATGATATTAATAAAAAAGTGAATTTTAATTAACCAGCTGTTTCTTTAACATATTTTACATATTTTTTTATTTTTTGCACTCCGTAATTTTGTGAAATAAGCATTACTAAGAATGCATTAGTTAAGAATGCATCAAGAATGCATATTATTTAGAATGCATCAAGATTGCATATTATTTAGAATGCATCAAGAATGCATATTATTTAGAATGCATCAAGAATGCATATTATTTAGAATGCATCAAGAATGCATATTATTTAGAACGCATCAAGAATGCATATTATTTAGAACGCATCGAGAATGCATATTATTTAGAACGCATCGAGAATGCATATTATTTAGAACGC
>JAQIXG010003847.1:0-13955 GCA_034700105.1 Oconnorella tubifera | reverse complement strand
GGGTGAGGAGGGTGAAGAGAAGGGGGGTGAGGGAATGAAAATTATATATAATCAATTAATTAAGACATAATTAGCCTAATTAGGAAATAATTAGTTTAATTAGCCGTTTACAATTTTGAATATTTACACATTTTTTTGCGCAGATTGGAGAATCGCGGTCGTATGCGTTATAACCGTATCAGTTATTTCTATCGCGTTGGTTTTTGTCTGCAGGTTAGAAATTTGTTGTAAAAAATATATAAATTTATCTGTAGATTGTTATTTTTTCAATTAAGCGTCTTACTAAAGGGTGCAGCGTTATCCAATTTAAAAACGAAAAATAGATGCAATATTTGAACACATTTTCAAACAATTTAAGCCGTTTTTATCCTAAATATCTGTTTAGAAATTTTTATCCTTGTATAAGCAATGTTTGAGACCTTTTTGAACTGAAAGTTTTTTTGTAATTTGAATAAAGTACAATAAAGTTATGTTTTCATGTAATAAATATGTTAATAATATATTGTAATTACATTATTATAAATGTTTTCTATACAATTTATTATAATAGAATTTATTATAGCGGTATAATACATAGCACTAAGATTTTATAAATATTTATATTTATGATTATTTTATTTAAATTTACATTTGTATTAACTTATTTATAATTAGCAAATTTAATATATGGCCGGGGGACGGTGGGGGGGGGGGAAGGGCATCATCCCCTTAACATGTTTTAAAATTCATTTATTGCATATATTTTTTATTTAACCTAAAATATTTGACATCACGTGTTAACTATATACTGTATCTTTATTTTTATATTAATAATTTTTTTTTAATTAATAAGACAGCAAAAATTAACGCGTTCCTATATATTATATTTCCGTTTATCCTTGATCTTTATAAATGACTCGATAAAAAGATCGTCAGATTTTTTCAATCAAATTCGTTTCTCCCCAAAATGAACAATAAATTTAGCGCCACTGTTTTATGTTTTTTGATTCTGCAGACACTATATTTACGAGCAGAAGTTAGCCAGTTTGCTATGGAAGATAGACTATAAGGATTTAATGATAGTCGTCGCTGATAACGAAGCAACCGTCATTGAACAGCCGGCTGTAAGTTTTATATAACTTAAGGTTAGGGTTTGGGTTACGTCTAACGTCTGGATTAGTGGAGGAGTCTAGGGGGGAGGGTGGAATTTCACTACAATTTGTCTCAACAAGAAGGTTTTTAATTTAAAGATATTTGACAATATTTAATTATATAACATTAGAAGAAATTTAATCTAAATTCTCAAACTTCACCTATAATCTACCCAATCAAATCTCTCGTTCTATTTACCCAACCAATAGCGTCGCGTGTTCGGCCGACTCAGCAACATGTCCTACGATGGATTTAGCGAGAGGGCCCTTCGAGGACCCTCGCATTCCACCATGAAAGTGGCCTCGTATAAAGGTCAAATTGTGGCCTTGAAAATATTGAGAAAAAGGCATGTTGAGATTACGAGGGCCGTTAAAAAGGAATTGTATATGATGAAAGAGTTGCATCATGATAATTTGAATTGCTTTATTGGGGCCTGTATTGAGTCACACATGGTCTGCATTGTCACACAGTACTGCGCCAGGGGGAGCCTCAGGGTAGGAAATTAAATAAATTTATTAAACAAATATAAAAATATAGTATAAAAAGTAGTGTACAAAACAGGTTTTATTTAATTTTTAAGTTTAGGGGTTAATTATTAGGGTGAGAAATGTCTGTAATGTGGTGGGCAAGGAAGGGGTTAACACAATGGGGGGATATTTCCGTTGAAATGCCCCCCCATCCCCCCCCCCTCACCAAGAAACTTAAATTGTTTTTTGGTAGGATATTTTGGAAAATGACAATATTCATCTAGACGATATGTTCATTGCATCTCTGATTTGTGATCTCATTAAGGTTGGATTATAAATCTATAAAAATAAATTTTAGTCTAAATTACTATTTAAACTAATATTTGCTCAATTCGTTACATTTTCTTCAGATTTTGCTAACAGAGCTCCTTTATTTCTTGTCTCTAGATAATATTCTATCCCCCCTTTATCCCCCTTCGACCCTGGAAACAGCCTTCCCCCCCTCTAAGCACAGTACATATATTTACCATCCCCCCCCCCTATAGTTTTAAATAGTATCACGGCGCCAGCACCCCTAATTGGGGGTTTTAACTAGTAATGTTTATTCATTTTAATCAATTTTAATATTTAATCGATTTAATTACTATATAAAATGTCTCTATTTCAGGGAATGATTTATCTACACGACAGCGAGATAGTGTCTCACGGGAATTTGAGACCGTCCAACTGCCTGGTGGACAGCAGATGGGTCCTACAGATCACTGACTTTGGTCTCTGTCACCTCAAGGGCAGGGAGGGGCTGCAGGACGATACGCAAGATAGTAAGATAAGATAGATAAATAGATAGCAAGATAATTACTAAAGGGTGTAGCAATATATATATAGTTAGCTTTCAGTTTTGTTACTTACATATCAATAATATGAAAAAAATAAAAGTCTTGAAATAGAATTTTACTAAAAATATTTTAAATTTATTTTTATTTTCTCCCCCCATTTAGAATTACTTTGGTACGCCCCAGAGCTACTACGAATGAGGGACATCCCCCCCAAGGGGACCCAGAAGGGGGACGTCTACGCATTCGGGATCGTCCTCTACGAGATTCACGGGCGAAGGGGGCCCTGGGGACGCAGAAAACGTAAAAAAATCTGAATTTTTTAAATTTTGAGTTAAGTTTTTTATTTTATTTTAAAGGTTAGATTAGGGTTAGGATTAGGTTTAGGGTTAGGATTAGGTATAGGGTTAGGATAGATACCTTAACCTTAACTCTAATTAAGTTGAAACAGGTTATTGTTTTTTTAATTTGTTTTGCAATTTTAGGCCTACTGGTTTTTTTAATTTGATTTTTTTATGCAGGTAGGGGGCCCGACAGCAGCCCCGGGGACTCGAGAAGGGACTCGGGGCCATGGTATGGGCATATGAGTGATCTGGGTAGGTAGCCCCCCCTCTCATACTAATTTTTATTTTTTTATTTTTGGTTGTTATTGTTATATAATATATTAATATAATCGTTCATTATAATAATAAATATACATATTGTTATATTAAATAGATAATTGCAACAAGAAATTAGTTTTATTAATAATTAACAGTTTAATTGAATTGTTTTTTTATTATCTTGTATTTTATTTATTTTTGTAATATTTTTTAAATAAAAATTCACTTCAGATTAAAAAATCTCACAAAAATACAATTTTTAATTTTATCTAAGTCTGTACACAATTTTTTTAACTAAACTAAACATTAAGCCGCCCCTATATAAATACACCGCCTTGAATCTTTTGAACAAAAAACGGCTTATGCTTATAAGCCGAGTGTATTTAAATAAGCAGCTTATAAAAAGCAGAGTGTAGTGTATTAAGCAGATTAAATGGCATGTTAAAATGATCTGCTTAAATAATATGTATCGAAATAAGCATAAGCAGCTTATATCGGTTACAATAGCTTTTATCGCCTCAGTGAATGTTTTATTCATTCAATATTCAGTCAATAAAAGTCTTTCTTTTAAAGCTTTAACTTAAAAAGGCATTTCTAAGCTGTTTATTAGCTGTTTATAAGCTGTTTATTGTAGTGTTTGTTTGGTATATAATGATATGTTAAATATTTATTAAATCATTTATATTACATACTATATATTTTGGTACCCCCCCAAAAACTATTTTTTCTCTCTCTCTCTCCCTTCCTCCCTCCCTCCCCTTCTCCCCTCTAACCTGCAAGTGGTATGCTTGCTTTACTCGTAGACATAGTGGCGCGGGTTCGAAACCCCCCCGATGGTCAGCCGTTCCGCCCGGACACCAGCTACCTTCCCTGCAAGGAGTACGCTCTCAAGTGTCTCAAGGACTGCTGGCACGAGGACGAGTCTCAGAGACCTGACTTTAAGTATATAAGAACCAGACTGAAGCCTATGCATCAGGGCCTGTATGTACTTAGAATAATGGCATTTGTCTTTGTCTGTCTATCTCTCTGTCTGTCTCTTTGTATCTGTATGTATCTTTTTTTGTCTCTGTCTGTGTGTGTTGTTGTATCTGTGTTTAGCTCTGTCCTTGTGTTACTGTATCTGTGTTAAATCTGTGTTTAGCTCTGTCCTTGTGTTACTTAGTTCTGCATTTTTTGACAGCTGTTTGTTTTTAACAATTTTTTGATGTTGTGCTTATTCTTGCGTCTTCATGTATCCTGAAGCGTTCACTAAATAGAACCCATTTGTGCTGATGTGACTTTAATTAATCATTTACGATAATATTGATGATAATTATAATATTTCAGATGATTTTTTTGATTTTTTTCAAATATTGCATTGTATACATTTAACATTTAAGCGATGCATTGTACTTTCACGTATTAGTATTACATTTTACTTTACTTTTCATTTTGTACTCTTTTTCTATACTGCTTTGTACTTTCTATTGCGCTGCATTGTACTTACTCTTTTCTGTACTTCCCCATACTGCATTGTACTCTTTTCTCTGTACTACAACAGAAGTACAAACATTATCGACAACATGTTGGCCATCATGGAGAAGTACGCCAATAGACTCGAAACACTCGTTGATGAGCGCACCCAGCAGTTAGCTGAGGAGAAGAAAAAAACGGAAACCCTACTCCTAACCATGCTACCTAAGTCATTCTCTTTCATTTTCATTTATTTCATTATCTTTCACAGTTAAATCAATTTAAAAAATATATATATTTTGTAGCCAGCATTCTCCAAGGGAGGCGGGGGGGGGTGTTTTCCTCTTAAAAAATTAAGCGATACACTTCTGGTATTTTTATGTCGTTTTTATTTTTGCATTTTGTTTTTTTTATCCATTTATATATTAATATTGTATTTATTAATATATCTATCTATCTATTTATCTATGTAGTTATTTCAATGCTATATTTATATTTGACAGGATAGTTGCAGAACAGTTGATACGCAATGAACCAGTTATTCCTGAGCAGTATGAAACTGTAACTATCTACTTCAGTGACATCGTGGGGTTCACGGGGCTCTCGGCACAAAGCACTCCAATGCAGGTGGTGCCCTCCACCCCCACATTTACCCCTCACCCCTCTTACCCCTACGGTTACGGTTAGGGTTAAATCTACGGTTACAGTTAGGGTTAAATCTACGGTTACGGTTAGGGTTAAATCTAACTTGAACCCTAACCTATAAACTTGAGAGATTGATTTTTACCTAAAATAAACTCAATTTAAATCATCTTTTCTGCACTCATACTAGTTCAATTAATTAATCGTTATTTATTAATTAAATATTGATTTATTATTTATTAATTAAATATTTATTTAATTATAACTAACATCCTACACGCAGGTTGTGGACATGCTAAATGATCTCTACACACAATTCGACTCGGTTATAGAAGGATATGACGTCTACAAAGTTGAGACTATAGGCGACGCGTACATGGTTGTGAGTGGGTTACCTATACGCAACCAGGATAACCATGCCGGGGAGATAGCGTCCATGTCGTTGCATCTCTTAAGGACAATTCAGGGGTTTAGGATAAGGCATCAGCCCACCCACACGCTTAAATTAAGAATTGGAATTCATTCGGGTAGAAATTTTTATTTTTAGGTTAATTTTTAGCGTGGAATTTGAGAGGGGTAGGGGTACGGGCAAGTGTTTTTTAAATGTATTTTCGTAATTTTTATATTTTGTATTAACAGCTGCTAGTATTCACTAACGTACATTTTTATTTCATTAATTTAAATTATTTTCAGGCCCCGTCGTGGCGGGGGTTGTGGGGCTAAAGATGCCCCGGTATTGTTTATTCGGTGACACAGTCAACACCACCTCACGGCTAGAGTCGACGGGGGAGGGTAGTTATATTTGAAATGCTTTTTTTCCATTTTTATATGTTACTCTTTAATAACATTGTTTTAAATATTAAACAAAATTAATTAATTTAATTGTATTAGATAATTTCATAATTTTTGTATTTTAGTAATTGTTTTATAAATTGTGTATTTTCGACACCTTTATTAACTGGTCTGTTTTTATATAAATCCAGCGTTAAAGATTCACTGCAGCGAGACGTGTAAAGAACTTCTAGATAAGCTGGGGGGTTATACAGTAGAATCACGTGGTCTTATTTCTATTAAAGTAGGCTATCTAGATCTTTATATTTGTATTATCTTTTCATTAACTAGTCTGTAAATCGATTCTTACTGTCTCTTATTTTTTCCTATTTTGTATTTCTTATATTATTAAACAATTATAATTAATAATATTATGTATTTATATACAGAATGATGTGCTTATATACAATACCATGTACTTTTATTCTCAATATTATGCGTTTAAACATACAAATATGCATTGATATACTAAATTATATATTTCGACACACATCTATATATCTACTCATAAAATATTGATCCATTTCCTACCCAGGGCAAGGGTGAGATGCAAACTTATTTCGTAACTGGGGAGAACCCCATTCAACGCATGCAACGCATCCTCCGGGGGGAAGTCCAGCCCCGTGAGACCATCACCACACCCTCCTACCGGTCCGGGATCTCCTACCGGGACTCGCAGTCCCTCCCCGGGCTCCCCTCCGAGTCCATCTCGCTCCCAAACGGGGTGGGGATCCCTGATCATTCAAAATACCCCAAAGTACCCTCCCCGGATTGGCACGCGTTGAATTATGAGGGGGTGGAAGAAGTTTTGGAGCCGGGGGAGAAATCCCTAGTGGAATTTCTAATCGGGAATAGTAGTTTGAAGCGGAATTCTAACCTGAATTCCAGGTTCAGGTGGGATAATTCTAATTGTAATTCTAACGATTTTGACGAGAGATTTTTAAGGGAAAGAAATTTGGAGGTGAGAAATGGTAGTGCGGATTTGGGGGGAAGTGAGGGGGAGAGGGGGGGAGTGGAAACGAGGGAGAAATTGGAAGCGGGTGTGGAGAGGGGTGGGGAGGAGTATGGGAAGTTGAAAGGGAAGGATGATTCGGTTATGTTGAATGTAGTGAATGAGAGAGTGAATGGTGCATTGAATGATAGAATGTATGATGCAGTGATTGAAAGAGTGAATAACGCAGTGAATAAAAAAGTGAACAGTGTAATGAATGATGCAGTGAATGAGAGAGTGAATGGTGCAGTGAATGATAGACTGAATGATGAATTAAATGAGAGAGTGAATGATACATTTCCTAAGTCAAAATGGGAAGGGGGTGTAGCCTTAAAAAGAGAATTCCAGGGTTCGAATTCAGCAATTCAAAACACGGGGGGTGATCCAGTGGGGGTTAAAATTAAAGATTTAAAAACTGAGGGGGTGGATAGTTTATCAGCTAAAGAGGGGGACAATTGTTCGTCAAATTGCTCGTGTGAAAAAAATAGTGATGTTACGAAAAAGTGTGATGAAACATTTAAAAACAGTGATGAATTTGCAAACAGTGTTGTAGAACATGCAAATAGTGATGTACAATTATCAAACAGTGATGAAGAATATGCAAACATTGCACTTAAACGATTAAAAAAAGATGCAAAGTTTTCCATCAATGCTAAATCGATAGAAAATATTTCAAAATTTAAAAATCACATCGAAAAATATATAAATCACGATGCGTTTAAGGATAAAAATGTTAGATTTTCAAATCACAATGGAAAACATTTCTATGACTCTAAATATCAATCGGAAATTGGCTTGAAGTTAGCCAATTCTAAGCCAACTAAGTCAGTATTGGAGAAGACTCGCAAAAACGCTCGCTTAGATGTTGGCTTAAATGGAGGAGTTGGCTTAGAGGGAAAGATTGGCTTAGATAATAAAGTTGGCTTAGATAGAGACGCTGGCTTAAATACGAACGGTATCTCAGATACGTGTGTAAATAAGAATGTTGGCTTAAATACAAACGTTGGCTTAAACACAGACGTTGGCTTAAATACAAACGCTAGCTTAAATATAAATACCGATTTTTGCGCCAATTTTAACTGTGATAGAAACGTTTCAAAAACTTTTAACTGCAACGAAAAAACGCCCAAAAATTCGCCCAAAATTCGCCCCCTAGTGGCGCCCGGGGGCTCCCACCCCCCGTCTACTAAAATCAACCTACCAATCACAACTGATTTAATCTCAAACGAAAATAGCAACCAATCATTTTGTTTGAATAATATTCATCACGATAAAATTTCGACGGAAAACGAAATTTTTGTAAATTCCGCGCCAAAATTAAAACAAGTGGATTCTAAATTTCCCCCCCGAGGGAAAAACGGACTCGAAAGGAAACTTTTTCTAAACGGAACGCATCCGGAAAGATTTCCACCCGGAAAAAACGGAATGAAAAAACATTTTGCAGATGACGGAAATCAATTAATCGTCGAAAATGACACCAAATGCGAAAAATCTAAAAATATCGATTCTAAAAATAGCGACGGGAAAATTCTCAACCGGGGTAATTCCAATGATATTTATCCCATTGAATCCGAACCGCTTTTATCGGGTCGTGATAATTTAGAAGTCAAGGTCGTTCCAAAACAAAGTTTGGACTCCCTCTGTAATGTCCTTCACCTTGACCCAAAGGTGCATTGTGACCTTGTGGCGGGGTGCTACCGGAAAAGGATTGAGATGGATTCGAGGGATCCAATTTTGGGAAAACTAAATGGATTAAAAAGGACTAATCATAACGTAAATGGGATTAATTATGAACACAGTGAGTAGTTAAAAATTGTTATTATCTATAAAGATTATGATTGGTGGAGTAATCAAGGGGTGAGTTAGTGTTGTTATAAGCCCCCTAAACCCCTTCTTGGTTGCATAGAAAAGAGGGGGGGGGGGCTAGGGGGGTAATAATCCCCATAAGGAAATATTTTTGCAGTGTAAAATGGTCAAAACGAAAAATTTGAATCATATTTAATATAAAAATACTTGAATTGTTTGAAAGACGTTGTTGGAGGGAATTATTTTCTGATTGTAACTTATAAGTAATGTGTAAATAAGCCTGAAATACCGATACGCAAGTATTTGCACCGATATATACATGTATATCGGTATACCTGCACCGATATACATGTATTTCGTACCAATATATACACGTGCATTGGTATACTGGTATTGATACATGCATTTGTATGTATATTTATTAATGAAACTTTTGTATATAAACATACATTCACAGTTCACTTTTAATTGTATATTTGTTTAAATTAACGAAGGCCTATTTTGCTAAACTTTATAGGCAATTAAAGATAAATATCGCATAATATTGATGTAATTAGACAATTATATAATTATTAATATTATATATATATTTTATAATATTTTAAATCGCATCAATTTTGTACATTCTTTATTGAAATATAACTTATTTACAATATATATTCAATCCGTCTTATTAAAATGAAGCAATTGAGAGTTGATATTTGATTAATAATAAACCATTCATTTTATGGAATAAATCTAGTTTATATACAAACAAAACTTAATTAAATATAAGAACTTACTGTACAAGAAATATTTATATATAGGCCTATAATTATACAATAATATGCAATACTGTAATAGCATACAATAGTAATTTTACTAATTTTATATAGTTAAATATATTATAGTGTATAATATATAACCATATCATGTTAAGCATATGAGATTAAACATATTAGTCGCCTATTAGTTTATTTTATGCGCATAATTAAGTGCAGGGATACTTGCTCTTAAAAAGATTGAGTACATTTACTATTACGCACGTAATTAAGTGCAAGTATACTTGCTTTCACAAAGGTCCACAACTTCTATTTTGCGCGTAATTAAGTGCAGGGATACTTGCTTTTAAAAAGATTGAGTACGTTGACTAGAATGAACGTTATGACGGCCCCCACGAATGACCCCAGTTGCGTAAAAATACCGCACCACAGCAGACCCCTGGACCCTGCGTAAGACGCAAGACGTGACGCGATGCAAAGTTTGACGTAACTGAATAATGCCGTAAGAACAACAAACGTTGTCACCTATAAAAAAATATATAATAATATATCACTAAAAATATATAAATAACATTAATACAGTTCTTAAAATACACTTATATTACCGGTATTTAATACCTAAATATTAATAACCTGTAGTAAGTATATTCGCTATTAGAATAATTTAATCAGACATAGCTTTAATTTAAACCTCTTACTAAAGGGTGCAGCAAAGTTAGCTTTATAGTGAACTATCGTAGGATTAGAACCTGGAACTTAGCGCGTCCGAGTCCGACGCTCTAACCACTTTGCCGACGAACCGTGAATAATCTCTGCGGAGCTTTTTATTATCTATTTATCTATCTATTTATTTATTTGAATCTAATGAATCAAAATAAACCTAGTCAAAAATCATTTCATTTATTCAATTCTTTAGATTTTTAAATAAAAATGAAATACTTGGGGGAAAATAAAAATTCAAAAAGGGGGTGTAAACAATATCAACCACACCTACCGCTAATGCCCCCCCTGACGTTTCTTGATACAGCGGGGGGTAGGGGCTCAAGGAAGCGAGGGCCACATGGTACCCCGCGCAAATTGTCCCCAGCAGGGTTAAAAACCCCATCCCCCGCAAAGATTTCATGATAAAAAATACCCCGAAAAGGCAAGCTAGGGGGTTGGCTATGACTGAGAGACGGACGGACAGATTGTAGGAGAGGTTCCCGTACGGGAGGCAGGAGTAGGACTGGAGGGAGGGTAGGACACCGTTTGTGAGGGAGTTGATGAAGAAGATGATGGATAGTAAGATTATGACGTCATTTTGTAGCATTGAGATTGGGTTTGAGAATTGTTCTGTGTTCTCGGTTTCGGTAGATTTAATTTTAGGATCGGATAGTTCAGAGTTATAGTTAGGATTTGGGTTAGGGTTAGAGTTAGAGTTATAGTTAGAACTAGAGTTAGGGTTAGAGTTAGGGTTACTGTGTATATTTTGCATGGCAGCCCAATCTGGGAAAATTTCTCGATATCCAGTCAGTTCTACTGAGGTTTTTTCGGAATAAACTTTTTCCTCTTCAAGTTCAATTTCTGAATTTAACCTGATGTTGTTATTATGCAAGTTTTTGGGAGGGGGTGGCTTATACTGACGTTCTTTCTTTCCTTTTGGGTGAAAATGAAGCAAAATAAAGGCAATGAGACAAACAGTAAGTAGGCCTGAGAGAATGAAATAAAAAATATTGACAGAAAAATTTGGAGGGGGGTAGAGGGGGATGATGTCGTACGAGAAGCTACCATTGGTGGATGAAGTTTGATTGACACATTCGGCGTCTCCGCCCACTCCTTGGAATAAGCCAATCAGGGACTAGAAGAGAAAATAGTTGTAATTATTAAGTTTATTTAAAGTTAATAGTAAATTATGCAAAGTGAAAGTCTATAATATTGTTTTTACAACAATTGTAGTGCAGATCAATTAACATAAATAGGTTATTAGGCTATAGCAAAGAGTAATTAGCATAATAAGGATATTATGTTAATAATGTCTAGCCTACCGTGCAATTAATGACCCATATAAATAAATTAATTAATTAATGAATGATCCATATAAATTAATTAATTAATGACCCATATAAACCTAAAAAGAACTTTCAAAATAAAAACAACCTAAGAAACAAAGTCTTAAAAAACAACAAAAAATCCAATAGCAAACAATAGCTAAACAAACTAACAGGCAGTAGCCCGCTAAGCCCCTCCCCCACGTACAGAGCCGTCAGGTACTGCGGCCTAAATGCCGCCATGTAGGGCAAGAACACGACCGATGACGTACAATCAACTAGCGCCAGAAAACTAGCCAATGTAAACAAAGCAACGCTGACGTCATTTTCATTTCCCGCGCTAACGGTAAAATCCCAAAAGAACCCGAGTAGCAGACAAGATGCGATGCCGATCATGATGATGATGATTATGATGAACCAATCGTGGACTTTGTTAGGGAATAATTTCTTTGAGAGAGTCACGGTGATTGGTCCGATATTTGCGATCTATAAATATAAGTTAATTTACAGTAGCGTTTTATTATTGAGCAGAAAGATAGAAATCTGCATTTCGAATTTAAAATAATTAAATTTGAATTATGTTTTAAATTGAATGAAATCTGCAGAATAATTAAATTTCAATTGTAAGTAAATTTAATCATTATAATAATTAAATGATGTTAATCGTGACGTAATTCGATAGACTTGTTCGATAGTGATGACGTCATCTTTTGCACTTACTTCGCTTAATTTTCACTCGATCTTTACCTACCTGTATAATGATGACTAGATAGGAGGGAAGGTCCCACCCTTCCGGAAGTAGATTAACCATAAACGGTAACTGAACGAAAATGCCGTTTATATCGATCCATGACGCAATCGTGAAAGTTGTGATAAGTAAAAAAACCGGGAGAGACACCTGGCTAATGCTCTCTTTCCAATCTTGTAGACTAGATTTCATTTTGATATTTTTATTTTAATCTTTTTTATCTAAAAAATGTCTAATTAAATCAAAATGTCAAATATTTCTAATTAAAGATTAGTTTATTTATTTATTCTGTTATTTCGTTTACACAATAAACTATTACGAAATATTATATATTTATAATATTTATTTTCTATTTTCTAGAATTAGAATATTTTTTAATCTTAATTCTGTTTTAACATTGTATTTATTTATCATTTATATTTATTTTAAATTCTGTATATTTTACTTAAATATATATATATATTTAAGTCAAATATACAGAATTTAAAAAAATCCCTCGCCTTAAATTATCTTCTGATTATAGATGTTAACTAGCACATTATAAACAATACTACAAATAAATAATATTACTGCACATAAATTATGTTAATTACATTAGTTACAGTTATTAAACCGTATAGGCCTACACATAAAGCTTAAATTCTTCAACTAGTGGTTAATCTTTATTCGTATATAACCTTTAATCAGCAAAAATTTGCAATAGCAATGCAATACATTGTAATAGCAATGTGTAGTAAGAATATATTGCGTAAATAAATTTTTAAGAGATGAGGGGGGAGTTTCCTCCAAAATTTTAATATCTGACTTTTTTTAGGTTATTACTATCTTTTTCACTTTTTGTTTCGAGTATCAGTAAATTGTCACAAAGGGGAGAGGGGGTTACACCCTTAACTCATATTACAAAAAATTACCTCCAATGCAAGGGAGGGTGTTAAAACCGCCACAATCCCTCCCCCCCCCATGCTAAGCCGCAGATCGTAGCAGTGTTAACGGTTGTGTTTGAAAGTTAAATTAATTAATTATAATAGATATGAACTAGTACCGAGACCTAGTTTAAATTAAGACTATAATTACTCGATTGACTAATTATAAATTAGAATTTAATTATAAATTAATCAATTGCTATTAAAAATAAATATTTATTGACCTATTATTAAAATATAGATATTTAAACGAATAGATTATTAATCTACACATTTTATCTATAAGCCTGAGCATATTTTTATATCATTTTTTTATATATTTTTATATATCTGCTGATAAAAAATTATATCAGGCGGAAATGTGACATCAAAATTACAGCAAGTTGAAGTAGGCTACAGTTAATATCTGACTCGATTATTAATTACTAATAAATTATGTATAGCAGTTATAAACTATATGATAAGTTACAACTATATGATAAGTTATAAACTACAATAAGTTAGCCTCGTTGTTTTAGCCTATAGTATAACTTATTTATTATATAATATTATATTAAATTTGAATGTATAATATATAGGCCTATAATATAAATTTTAGGTCTATCTTTTTATGCAGCTACAATAAATGAAGATAAAAATGCAATAAAATCAGGTATTAAAAATGACACTATGGCATATGACTGGATTGGATACAACTTGTACATCGGTGATGCAATCTTGCATCAGATTATTGTTTGTTCA
>JAQIXG010003846.1:0-13956 GCA_034700105.1 Oconnorella tubifera | reverse complement strand
CTTATAACAAACATTGATATTATCCAGCTCCGAAAAATACTCAGCCCCCGGCCCCCGCAGCCCTTAATCCGGCACTGCTAGGAAGGCTCTAAGGAGCCCTGGCCCCGAAGTAATCTATGTTACAATTATTTGACATATAATTTTATTAATAAGTTTTTCAGTCTGTCAATTTCTTTTTTAAAATGTGTTCGAGTCAATTTTTGTCGTCGCATTATCTTAGACCGCGGCCTAGCCTAGTCTATGTAATTAGACCCTAAATGTGACTCAATCACAAAATTGACAATTTTACAGCAAAGTTACTTTTAGTCTAAATTTGCTAAACAAAATTGATTTCAAATTTGAAGTTGAACCAAATCTAGGCACTTAATTATTATAACGTAAATAAAATTGTAAGCTTACTTAACGTATTTCTTATTTCGTAAAGAATTTTAGTCGACGAGGGGGAACGAATACCCCCTGTACCCCCCTCTCCCACCCGTCACACTACTTATTATAGATCTAGCCAGGTGTTTTATGAAGGCTTCTGCTGCATGCTGTGCATTTTCTATAAACTACAATATTGCCTTTAGTCGAATAGGAATTATAGCCAGTGACAATTTTTTTACAATCGTCACTACTATAGGTATACTACTATAGCTATACTACTAGGCCTGTTAGTAGCACTAAAGGTTAAGAATATTGCTGATTTAAGATGCTATCGCGTTTTTGGAATTATTCTGTTAAGGGTCAGGATTCCGGTTTTAGTCTCATCTAACTAGAGTATTAGATTAGACTAGTGTAGATGGTTTAGTTGATATTATTGGGTTGGCATATAGGTTAGGATATAGGTAAAATTGTATTATTGACTTAGGTTAAATAGGCATGTGGAAATTCACTAACTTCCCCCCTCCCCCCTTAAACGGATAGACCCCCACTGTAAATCTTTGTATTTTTTTAAAATTATTTGGCTCCCATAAACGAATATACATATATAAGAACTTATATTAAGTTAATCAGATAAATAGGTTATGGTAATTTTTTATGACCTTAACGATGCATAAACTTAACTTAGTTAACCCTAACGCTAACCCAAACCCGAACCCAAACACTATCCCAAAGATAGCTGTGGTCGGTTTGGTAATATTTAGGATTAGATTTAAGGTTAGGATACGTATTAGGGTTAGGAGTTATTCCCGTATTACGTATACGTATTAGAGTTAGGGTTAGTAGTTTGGGTTAAGTTTAGGGTTGATTAGGGTTTGGATTACTAAATGACTTGACAGGGCCGTTTTGTCCGGTAATTGTATTTAGGGCCGTTTTGTCGGGTTACCCTATTACATACTCTATCATGCACTCCTTTTTCTACTATACTGATATTTTTATTTTTAATAAAAATGTTTTTATTCACACACCGATATGCAGGAACTGAATTTTGTTTCGATTGAAAAAATGTTTCTTTATTAGGCATAGAATTTCAATTTACAGTCAAGTGGGAATTTATTGCGCCAAACCTACTCACAATTCAACTTTTATTGCTATTAGTCGAAAATCTATTGTATTATTATTGTAAAATCTACCATATATATTGTGATCTTATTTTAGTAATGTTTTTATTCGCGAGTTGATACTCAATACTAATCAATCCTAATGTTAGTTGGATTATTTGAGGGCTACGTGCAAAATGGACATCCTGAGTCCATTCAGAAAACTAATTCGCCTATTAGTAAGTAAAGGCTTTCTTTCTAAATTCGTTAAATTAAATTATTTATTTGAATATAACTAATTATTTTATACTTATTAGATTATTGCTTGTTTTTCATAAAAAAACTGTTTTTTTAAAGATCTACATCTATTTTTTTTATAGTTTTACCACCTGAATTGATTTTGAATAAGTCGCAGCGTATAACAAATAATTTTGGAAAATGGAGGGGGGAGAGAGTAGTTAATATGCATGTTTCAATTATAATTAAATTTATGAGAATATTTTAAACGAGCTTAAAAATATCGTATTTTGATTTTTTGTTTTTATAGGGGTCTCGAGCCCTATTTGGTCGAGCTCCCTGTAAAATTTGGGGGCTTAGCACTATCCTATACCAGTGTCTCTAAGCCCCTCCCCCCCCCCCACACCTATCACCCTTGATTCGTCTGGTTTTGATGTTTGTACATCAAGTACCATTTAATGTGAATCTCAAACGTAAAATTATATAACCTTTATTTTATAATCTGATCGGTGAAAATTTGGTTTCGAAATGTTAATTTAACAATCTAAAGTATGCTATATTTAACAATATAGATGTCATTAATATTACATAGGTAGCCTCAATTACAAAATGATATTATAAATAAAGTAGTGCATATAAAGTATATAATATATTCATATAATATATAAGTAGAATAACAAATATTAATAAATAAACAAACATATAAATAAAACAATGACTATATTTTTTTGATTATATCTAAATTATTATTAAAATCTAAAAATATCTTTTGTGTAGCCAATCAAACGCAAGCTACGGCCGGCCAATAGGACGGTCTTTGTTGGTCACGTGATGCCACCTGAATGGGACGTCACTGCTACAACCAATCAAAAGTTTCCTTCAAATCGCGTGACGTCATCAAAGGTTATTTTATATATAAAAAAGGTTACAGATTGAAAATATAAAGTTTTTATTTGTTTTCGAAATTTTGTAATAATTTTATAATAATAAAATTGCATTTTTACAAAAAATAATATCTTTGAAGTGGCATATTCACGATTTTTTGGAAGGGGGGGAGACTTCCGGGGAGGGGGGGATAAAACTATATTTTTTGTCATTAACCCTTTTTCAAACCCATGGAATGATGAGATTTATTTTTAACGAGGTGGGGTACCCTTTGAATCTATAAAAATTATTTTTGTTACAAATAAAAAATTTAAAACTGAATCAAAAAGAGGCGGGGGGGGGTACATAAACCCAATTTCTGTTTACTCTGCCTTTTATATACTTTTTTATATTTTTGATATATAGATAACAATTATCACAGAAAGAAGTTAATTATATAAATAACATTATTTACAAATTTATAAACGTTTTTCATCTGTAATAAAAAGGTGTCGTTTTTATTTCAGTATAACATGATTAATTTCGTTCCAAAGAATTTATTCGAACAGTTTCACAGGATAGCAAATCTTTACTTTCTCATTATCGCTATTATTCAGGTGAACTTAATTATTATATTATATATAATTTATTAATTTAATATATATACATATAACAAATTATAAAAAATGTAATTTATAATTATAATTAATAAGTATATTTGTTTAGTCAAGTAAATTTTAGATCACAATTGAAATGGATTTACTAACAACTTGTTTGGCTTGTTAGTAAATGCATTGTTTCAACTTGTCTTTTAAATTATGCAGTTTTTTATAAATCCATGATAGTTTAAACAGATAAAATATTAATATTACATCTGACAATATTACATGAAATAGCATTACATATTGTATATAATAATAAAGCATATAAGATAAAGCTATTTTAATCCGTTTACTTGCCATGAGCTAAGCCTAATGCAAATATTACTGCGAATGAAAACAAAGCCTGTTATTTATTTAATTTAGTCGGATTATTAAGCTGAATCGTGATGATAATAAAAAAGGCAGCAAATATCATTTCTTTTAGTCATTTATTATTTATGCCGTATTATCTTTATTAGTACAATGACTTTATTTCGAATAAGATTTTATAGTAACTTTAACTTTATTTTATAACTTTGATGTTTTTATAGCAGTTTTTAACTTTATGTAAACTATTCAGTCAATTGATATATTTCTTATATCTTTTCGCTTATAATTATCATATTTTCTTTATTTTTATTTTATTTCTCACGAAAGTATCCTTTTCAATAATAATTTGAAAAGGATGATTATTTTTTTTTACATATTTGGATGTTGGGTGCGCTCGATTTAAATAAATCTGACGACCTTTTTATTTATCAACATTTTTATATTGTGTGTAGGTAATAAGACCGTTCGTATACAGCTCTGCACCGTTCGTATACAGCATAAAAATCTTAAAACTATGGCTTCTATCAGCCAAAAAATCTGTAACAAAAATTTAAATCCATTTTCTCTGGACGGGAGGGGGGTGGGAAGGAATATCCCCCCTCCTAATTTTATTGACTTTGACCTATCACGCGATGATTATAAAGCTTTTTTACTTGTCAACTAATTAGAGAATGTTCTTCTTTGTTAGTTATCCATAGACTCTCCTCTTGGACCCGTGACTAGCATTCTGCCGTTAGCCTTCGTCGTGTCTTGCACGGCAGTCAAACAGGTATATGTACACACAGGTTGTCATTATTTTTGGGGGGGGGCACAGGGAGATCCACCCCCTAACTCTATACAAATTAAAATTGTTTGTATTATTTAGTAATTATACAAATTTTAATTTTGTTTGGGTATTGGTTCATTTTTTGCAGTTAGTTTTTTTAGTCGATAAAAATCTATTATTAAGTTAAGCCAGCGAGCTTTTTTATCTGAAGTTTAGAATTTTGCTCTTATAATATTAGGCCTATATTAGAAGTAATTAATAAAAAAAAATAAAGTAATAAATAAATTAATAAAATTAATTTCAGAATTGCGTCAAAATTGTTCGTAAAAAAAATCCTAAAGTTTAACTATAAAATATGATACCCCGACATAACGGCCCCGAATACATTAACCCAACAAAACGGCCCCAACAAATCCATTTAATAACCCTAACTCTAACCAACCCTAAACTTAACCTTCAACCTAGTACTAACCCTGATTCCAATCCTAACCCTAACCCGTAACCTAACCCCAGTCCTAACCATAAGATTTAATAGTCGGGGCGGATATGTCGGGGTCGATTTGACGCGTTACGATAAAATCTATCGATTAGATTATAACGCATAAAAAATAAATATCATTCCATAAATGTTTTTATCGATCTTCCACTGCATGGGTCTTCCCGTTTTCACCTGAATGTGATGCCGATGATGATGATAATGATGATGACGATGATGATAACGATGGTGATAAATTAGAAGATTTGCTATAACTGAAGACTTATAAGAAGAGATTTTTGTAATTATCTTTATGTCTGTAGTCTGCGTGATGCTTTGTTGTATCGATGACTTTGACATGATTGGATCGTAAAAATGGATAAAATTGAAAGCTTTGAGTCAATAATTACGGACTTCCATTGTGCTGTCAAAATGTGTTATATAATTACACTGTTACAGATCGTTATAAAATCAATTTTTAAGAGAAAATCTGTTAGAATTTAATGTTAGAGTAAAATGAATTGGATTCGTATGTTAAATGTAAGTTTTAAATCAATCATTAAATCTTACGAATGTCCCTTCATCGCAAAGACGTGTATAACGTAATACATAACCAAACTCTAATTAATCTTTAACCTGCAACCTTGATATAAAAGCTTGATTTCGTTATGTTCAAACGACATTAAGAGAACAAATTTAAATGCTATCCTGAACATTATAAATTCTCGATGTGAAATTTTGACAGTCAGATAAATTTAATTAAGTTTTATTTAAGGAGAATTCAACTGATTTGGAGAGAGAGATTTTCTTTCAATGAATATATGCTATTATCTAATGGCTTCTATCATCATATTTATCTATATTTATCATATTTATCATATTTATTCTATCATCGTTTTTCTTATCATCATTAATATATCATATTTCATATATTACTACTATAAGTTATATTATTATATTACTACTTTTAGTACTCTTATATCTATAATGAAGTTGTTATAAAGTACATAACCTTATTCGGTTATGTATTGGTTATGTACTATCTACAGGGTTATGAGGATTGGTTGAGACATAAAGCTGATAATGAGGTCAACTTGAGACCAGCGGTTGTGATTCGTGATTCAAAGATAGAGCATATTGTATCTAAAAGTATTAGGGTTAGTATTTGATGTATTTGCAAAGTAATTATAATAGTATTTATATATCTAAAAGTATTGGGGTCAATATTGAATGTATTTAAAAGTAAAGTATTATGGTAGTATTTAATCTGTTTAAAAGTATTAGGGTTAGTATTTGTTGCAGCTAAAAAGTATTAATAATAGTATTTTATGTATCTGAAAATATTTTAGTGCATTTGATTTATCCACGTCTATTGAATGAAGTATTTTCTATTTCTGACTATTACAAAATACTACTAAAACTTACATTTTGTCATTATTTTAGTGACATTAGACAATTTTTGTTGTGGCCTACAATGTAAAATACTATGTTATTTATAATTTATTTACATTACGCGATGCTAGCCACAAATATAACTTATTAAAAAATTATATTTATCATATATGCAACTTTAATTGATTGCTAAATATCACGCTATCAATGTGATTACCATATCTTTCTGTAAATATTATACGTGTATTTATGGATCAATATTAATTATATCAATATAATGCATTTGTTCTCTATCAATCTATTGGAATTTTATTGTATGTTAGTTTTTTTTCAGACAATTTTTTATAACTAACAGAAGCCTATTTAGGGTTGGGGATCCCTTGATAGAATTATGAAGCCCCTTTTTGCCCTTAGTTTTTATAGTCTACATTAATATAATAGTATTAATGACAATTTTTAATGAGTTTGAATAATGGATGAGTTAATAAATTAGTAGTTAATTAACATGCTTGATAAAAAATAGATTGTAGAATGCTGAATTTACAATGTAGAGTTTTTTAATGTTAGGGTAGTGGTCCTTTAATTTGAAGATAGGGGGTTAAAATGTAGCGATAACTTAATAATTTAGCTATTATTATATTTTATATATATTGTATGCGATTTATTTGTAGACTGATTTAATGCTTAAGTAGGTATACAATATTGAATATAATTCAAATTTAGTTTTTATATATAAATAAAATTCACCTTAAGTTATTTAGGATACATTAAATCTTTATAGTGGGGTCATGCTAATTTTTTTATATGGAGAGTTTTATCAAGGCACGAAAGGGGGTGGGATTAAATTCTAACCAATGGGGGGAGGGTTATCCATGATCTCACCATTTTTTCTATTTCCTCTGCTTGTACTTAGCAGTCCTTGCATCTTAATTATTTCTCTTTAATCATTATTGGCTATTATTCTATATGTACATCATTAAATTAGCAGATGTCATAAAATGCTGTCAATTTGTCATATTATGTCCGAATTATCTCTTTGTCATTACTAATTGATGTATGGAGGTTGTCGACGCACTTTCGTTGATCTTTTTTGTTCAATTATTTCTGATTTTAATCTGTTTTTTTTTAACTTTCTTCATGAAGTAGACCGAAGCATATTCAAATTATTTTTAGAAGTTAACATAATTTATCAATTCATTCGAGATTGACGGATAGAAAAAATCAATGGAACTGATTTTTTCTCGGTTAATTTCTGAACAGAAAATATCAGATGCAATTAGTTTCAATTAGAAGTTTGATAACATTATTATAGTTAATATACAAAATAATGTTATTTAATAAAAAATAGTTATACTAGCCATATAAAGCCGTATTTATGTATTTATAACAAGATACTAAACTGTTATATACTATGCAAATGTGTATATATAAAATGCATGTATAACAGCAAACGTGCTTGTATGTATAACATCATCCATGTATTAAACTGTAAGTTATATTATAAAACTAATAAAACACAAACGACTACATATTATATTTACTTATAATTTACAATTTAATTAATTACAATTATTTGACATAATTTATTGTTTGTTTTGATTTAATAAAGGTTGGCGATATAGTTAAGATGGCGGCTGACGATCATATACCCTGTGACCTAGTTTTACTGTCTAGCGATGACGCGCATGGCCACTGCTACGTCACGACGGCTAACCTAGATGGAGAAACGAATCTCAAAGTAAATCATTTTATTTTATTATTATTTAGCTATTATTCTATTTGTTATTATTCTATTAATTTGCTTTTTATTTGAGTAATTCGATAATATTCATTTCATGTTTAATATTTTTACTACTTTTACATATGAAGAACTCTTTTGATCATGAATTGTAAGACAAAATATTTTTTTTTTATTGTATATATCCTATATATTTTTTATTTATTTAAAAATATCTAATATATTTAAGATCGCTTCTCATTTTGTATTATTCACCAAAAAACTTTTCCATTCCAGAGATTTTCCAGTATTCCACAAACGAGTCATCTGCGAGTTGACGGAAGTTTTAGGCAATTGGTTGCGGTCATAGAATGTCAGCAGCCAATCACAGACCTCTATCGGTTTGTTGGACGAATGAGAATCTACGGTGGGCTCGGCGAATCTGTCGTTATTTCTCTGGGTAGAGAGAACGTTTTACTGAGGGGCTCTCGACTTAAAAATACCGCATTTGCATATGGTACGAATTTTATATTTTTTGTTATTTAATTCACTTCTTTTTAGTCAAGTTTTAATTTCAAGTTTTATTTCTTCAGGTTTTTTCTGTAAGTTTTTTTCTTTTAGTTATAACCAAATCTTCGATTTAATTACAAGTTTTCTTTCTTTGATTTATTTTGTAATTCAATTAAATATTAGAAATTATGATGGAACGTTTCTAGATGTTAAAGATTAATGATTTAGCACTACTAGTAGAATATTGTAGTGGTTTTAAAATTTAGGTTAGATTCTAATGATTTTAGAATCGATATAATGTTTTTTTGCAAGTGTGTCCATATTCTATAATAATTTTTTATTTACTTCAACATTTAAGTTTTGTTATTGTTTAGGCTGCGCCATATATACAGGGAAGGAGACAAAAATTTCACTTAATTCACATTACAAGGGGCATAAATATTCCTGCATTGAACGGTTAGTATATTTTTTATTGTATTCAGTAAATACACTGAATCCAATTCTCAAATATTTACTTTGTAGACTTATAAAACTCAACTTTTTATTCACCAATCATCATTAACTTTTGAATGCGTTTTGTATTCCTTTATTTGCCATCATTGTATTTCAAATACCGGACTATTTCTTAATATATATCATATATCTATATTCATTGATCAATATTGATTACATCAATGCAATGCAATTTGCTCTCTATCAATCTATTGAAATTGTATTATGTGTTGATTTATTTTTGACAATTTTTTTCTACTAACAGCAGCGTATCAAGGATCGGCGACCCCCAGCTGAAATTATGAATCCCCTCTTTTCCCTTAATTTTTATGATCTTCCATTTATATTATAGTTTTAAATACTGTGAGTCATTTCTGAACATTTATAATTTTCTTTCATTTTACTTTTTTTTACAGAAAGATGAATTACTTCCTCCTCGTGTTTTTAATCATTCTTGTTGTTTATTCTTCCGTGTGGGTCGTGCTGAGTTTACGTTTCTACTCCAAAGACATCAATTCAGGAGTGGGCATCTGGTATATCCCCTCTCACAGGGGGCTAGTATTCTGGGATAGTTCTAGTTCTTCACACGATAGAGTAATTTTATCTATATCGCTTTTAATTTAATTTTAAAATCTTCTTCTTTAATAAAAAGGAATAAATGAAAATTAAATTGTATACTTTTTTGGATCGTGTTACTAATTTATCAGGTTAAAACCATTTTTTAAATTTTGACTAATAAATTATCAAGTAATTTGATCTTTTGCCAGTATATATCGGATAAAATAGACATTGATCAGAAATGTAACTTATGTAATATAAAATGGTAAAAAAGATTTGAATCAATTTTTCTTAAATAATTATTGGATGAAAAAATTCTTAGCAGTCTGATTATATTTTAGAAATTGCTACATAGAAGAAGATACTATTTATGCGTAATGCTGATATTTAATAGAAACTATTGTTTGATGTTTGAAGGTGAAGGTTGTAATCCAGATGTTTTTAGACTTTATGATTCTTTGTAACTTTGTCATTCCTATCTCCATGTATGTCACTATGGGTAAGTCTTGGATAACATTCATCAAATTTCTTTAAATTTATTTCATAGCTAACAATAAAGCCCTTCGTTTGTCATTGTTATCTTGTTTAATTGTTTTTGGAGCAGTAGTTGAACTGTAGATGGGGTATTGTACAAATATTGACACACCTATCTCTATTCTATAATTGCTATTTATATATCGACTTATTTTTCAAATATTCTAAGGAAAATATGAGTTCCACTGCATATATCGAATAGACAATTTTAATTGAGAGCCAAAAAAAAAAAATTATAATTCAGAGAGATATATTTTTATTATAAAATCAAATTTAAAAAATATCGGGGGTGTAAATTATCATGAGGGAATATCCCCCTCGCCTACTGTCTATATTTAAATCTTGTTTTTAATATTTGACTTTTGACCTATTTCTGTCCATTCACAGAGCTTCAAAAGTTTCTAGGCTCTTTGTTTTTCCAATGGGACGTTGAGATGTACGATGCTGACATCAATGAACCGGCCAAGGCTATGACCTCTGACCTAAATGAAGAACTGGGTCAGGTTAGAGAGGGAAAAGTTTTGAAATTAATACGCAACATTAATGGCCAATTTCATGGAGCATTAATATAGATTCTATATGTGATAAAACAGTCCCGACAAACCAGTCCAGACTCTTAATTCTTAGGCTTAGGGTTAGGATTTGAGTTAAGGTTAGGATTGAAGTTAGGGTTAGTGCTAGGGTTAGTTAGGGCTAGGGCTATTAGATGAATAGATGGGTTGGTTTTGTTGGGATGATGTAATCGGGGTCGTTTTGTCAGGGTACAGATTCTATGCTTCTATACAGATTCTATACAGATTCTATTCATAAGTACAGATTCTATTCATATGTACAGATTCTATGTATAAGTACTGATTCTGTATATACTGTACATGCAGATTCTACATACATTTTTACTGATTTGTAAAAATTGTATTAAATCACGCAATTATTTTGCATTTTGCTATCACTACTTTATTATAATCAGATAACGACATGATCCAATGAAATAGCTTTGCACATTTTAACCAGAATCTACGCTAAAATCATAAAAAGTTACAATTTGGCTCTGTTTTATTTTGCGATTTTCTTTTTATTTTTGTTACTATTCATTCGCCAGAGGTGTCTGCTCTACTTTCAGGTTGAGTATCTTTTCAGTGACAAAACTGGTACTCTAACGGAAAACAAACTAAAATTTCACCAATGTTCAGTAGATGGCAGCATTCATGAAGAAATTAACGGTAGACTGGTATCCCGTAATAGAACTTCCGAGCCCCCCTCCCTCCAATCCGCTGTTAGTTTTTTTAATTTTTTTATTTGCAGATTAAAAAACTAGTTTTATAGATGATATTCTATGAGTTGTAAAAAATTATTATGTCTACAACGTTAGTGAAACGGCTAATATTTTTATTAATATTTATATTTATTGTTTGTTTTTATTTATTAGTATTATACAATAATGACATTTTAGCTTAAATATTGAATATTGATTGATTTAATATAAATAATTTTAATCTAAATTGTTTATATAATATGAAATGTATTGTATTCCAATAGCTGATATTTCTATAACTTTTTGACATAATATAATTATTATCTTACCCAATAAATAAAAACAGTCAGCATTACCATAGTAACTCTCAGTTGACCAATTAAAACCATTCTTATCAATGATCAACCAATTAAAGTAATCGTTACATATTTTGTCACGACTCAGCAATCTATGGAGGACCTATGGACAGCAGTAGCCCTATGCAACACGATTCATGTTGAAAAAAAGTCTCCAAACAAAAACTCTACTTATATCACTACAAACAGCGTTGCCACTTCCAAAAATGGTACCACTTCAAACACCACTTCAAAAAATGGTACCACTACTTCAATAAGAAACAGCACGAACGATAGTTTTCATTCCAACAGAAGCAGCGGGGGAAGTGGTAACACTGTACGTAGCAAAAGACAAAGTGGTAGCACCAAGTGTAGCGTTAACAATGGATTTACCGGCGATGCTATTTCGGAAGATTTTGCGAGTAAAACTATATCCGGGTTAAGTGAAAATGGGATAAATCCTGAGGGGCTGGGGGGGTCGGTGGGGGGGGGGGAGTTAGAATTTGAATATCAGTCGTCTTCCCCTGACGAGAAGGCCCTTGTGGAGGCCTGCGCAAGGTGGGTTGGTTTCATTTTTAGAATTTTTAAAATTTCTTGTTAGAATTTATTGCAGCAGTTAGAATAACAATTGGAATATATTTCAATGATTTGGCATGCATTTTACTTGTAGAATAAATGTTTTATTTTAATGTTAATTAATTTATAATTAATTAATCATTAATTAATGTCCTAGCTTTTATTAATCAATGGCTTTAGTTAATGTTTTGTATCGTAAATTTTAAATATACTTTGATTATGCTGGGAAATGAAATTATTTTCTTACCATAGCATTTTGAATAAAGTGCTGAAATTTGAGTAAGATGGTTATTTCATGTATAAATAAATTTTTAGTAATCTTAATATTGACTAATTTGGACATTTCGTAGATTTGGTATAATTCATCGAGGAGTTCACTTCAGTGAGGTCACTTTAACGGTCCAAGGTTTAACGCGGTTCTTTAATCTTCATCACGTTCTTGAGTTTGATCCTAAACGTCGACGAATGAGCGTCATCGTTTCAGACGAGTCAGGTATCTCGCTTTCTATTGGTCAATTCAGATTGGTTTTTGTTGTTAATATTTCTCTTGACTAGTTTTATAAAAAATATCTCAAGTAAAATATTCACAAAGAGGGGGGAAAATACCTAATGAAAGTTCTATTTGTTATACAGTATTTAGGTTAGTGTTTAGGGTTAAGATTAGACTTACGGTCGGATTGGGGTTACTTATCTACCTGATAATCTGTGCAGAATAATATTATTATTTGACAAAATAATATTTTTTATTTGTGATATAGCTAACAATGTTTCATTGTGTTAGTAAACTTTTGGCAGATTAAATAGTTTGACATATTTTTAATAATAAGACAGTGTTTTTTCTAAATACCAAAAATATAATAAGATGTATGATATCTAGGGGGTAAATGGCTTCTATGCAAGGGGGCTGATATCAACATGCTAGAAAGATGTAAGGGGGGCGATACAACCACGCTGGAAAATCACATCAATGAATTCGCTAAGGTTTCTTTTCATTTCTGCTTTAAAAATGTTAAAATTTCTACTTCAATTTCTAAAGTATAAATTACTACAATTGAAATTCTATTTTAATATTTAATTTTATTCGTTTTTAACATTACAAATATAAAATATAAATTTTTTGAAAATTTTATATATAGAATTTTCAGCATTTAAATTGTGTCTCAACCTGGACTTGAACCCATGACTCGGACCTTGTTGAGCAGACGCTTTACCAATTGAGCTATATCTCTGGATACATTTAAATTTGCGTCTTCTATTTTCAGCTTGGACTTAGAACTCTTGTAGTCGCTCGTAGAAAATTGACAGACGCAGAATTTTTTAGATACGATTCTCTGCTCAAGAACGCGCAACAAGTTTTGGATGACAGGGAATCTCAGGTAGGGGGAAGTTCCCTTAGGTGGAGGGGGGTAGGGTAGGAGAGATGGACCCTTTTAAAAATTAGCCAAAACCAGCCAAAAGATAATTTTCTATTTAAAATGTGCTCAATATAAGTAGGCCCTGTTGTCTTAATTGTTAATAAGTTTTATGTTAATGCGTTTTTACTAACTTTTTTTTTATTAACTCTTTTTTGACACTTTTTACTAACACTTTTTACTATTACCGTAATTTTTGCATTAGTGTATTTTACTAATACGTTTTTAACCGCTGATTCTCTTCATTAATAGGCTACCTCTTACTTACGCTCTTCATTAATAGGCTACCTCTTGCTTACGCTCTTCATTAATAGGCTACCTCTTACTTACGCTCTTCATTAATAGGCTACCTCTTACTTACGCTCTTCATTAATAGGCTACCTCTTACTTACGCTCTTCATT
>JAQIXG010003845.1:0-13957 GCA_034700105.1 Oconnorella tubifera | reverse complement strand
GCCTATATAATAAATTAGAAACAATTTAGATTAAGATCTAGATTAAGACCAAGATTAAGACCAAAAGATAGACTAAGAGCAAGACTAACAGCAAGACAAGGAGCAAGGCAAAAATCTAGACCAAGATCAAGACCAAGACAAATATCGAGATCAAGATAAAGGTTAGATTATAATTATTAGACTAAAAAGTATAGGCCTACAAGTTTTTAATTGTAAATTAAATAATTAAACAAGTATTCACAATTACAGAAATACAATTACAGTGTTGTAATAGCACATCATTTATATGAGCTTAAATTGCTTTAAATTCTATAAAAAAAATATTTTTATTGTTTTAGAGTTGATATTTAATTCAAAACTATATTAAAATATTCCATTTAAGCTATAATTATCTAGAACTGTAATTATATGAAATATTGCAGTTTCGCAAAATTGTTATTTGACAAAATGTCTTGATTAAAACTTAACGAATTTATCCCTTTTTAATTGTAAAAAAGTATGCCTAAGAAATGAAAGTGAGAATCAATACATTAATTATTCATTGTAATGCAAATTAAAAAATATACTTTGCAAAACTTAAATATGCCTTAACATTTAGGAAAAATTTCGCATAAAAACAAATTCAATCAGAAAACGACACCCTTTTATCGGGGAATAAATCTCCTATAAAAGAATATAACTATAGGAAACTAAGTAATATTTAAGCACTTTTATGGTCTACGCATTAGAACACAGTAGAATGTACCGTGAAGATACATAACCAATATTTATATCTATTATAACTAAGCTATATTAAAGAAAGACATGTCTGTCGAATTCTTCGTCCACATATTTTTTAGCGAGAAATTAATTCGGCACTAACAAACTCTTCAAAACATTACTTTCCGCATGAACCTTTGGTCTAGGTATTATTTCTGAAAAATAAAAATAGTAAGTTTTAACACCTAGATGCAGTATAGTTATAGTGCATTTGATAAAAGCAACAGTCAAATTATATCGTTTAAATATTATTGAGAATATTTCGAAAATTTATTTAGGGTTTTATGAAGAAATCGTTCACATTCAAAACGCAGCTAAAACAACCGGCGTGTTACCAAGTCCTCTTGTCAACCGCACTGATGCAGAGTGGGATGCTCTTGTGCTGGGAGTATTTTATCCCATTGAGAAATCCATTATGGAGGTACTGTAACAGTTATCAATTTTTCGATTTTCTTAAAACGGTTGATATTTTAGAAATATCTTCAACAGCAGTTCTTTTTCATTTACATTGTAATAACATTAAAACACATTTAACAACGGATTTTAAAGATAAACGTAAAATTGTTTAAAAAATTGATTTCAATGTGTACGCAGCCTTATGATATCGATTACATTGCTTGATGTATAACGCACTCGGTGGTGTAGCGGAGCAGCAGCAGAATCGATTTCAATTATATATTAAGAGTGATCATAGACCATCTAAGTTGGAATATCAATTAAGTTTTAATACGATAATATTGTGGAGATGATTTAATTAGTAAATAGTTTTATGTGATGTCTAGGTTGTTTATATATGGGTTTTAGGTAGTGTTTATGTTACTTTTAGATGTACAGTATGTGAATGACTTTTATTGTTTATTGTAAATGCTTTATATTTCATATTAGATATTTGTATCATATTTCATATAACATAAGAAAGTGATGTTGCAATTGTTACGTTACACATTGCTAGTTGCTTTATTTCATTGAGAGTATTTTTTATGGAAATCAAATTGTGAAAACCTGAAATGGCAGGCTTAAGTGAGAAGCTATTTAAGAAATGTGCATATTTCACTAACAATTGATCATGAATATAAAATTAGCAATGATTTCTTTTTGGAATTGTTAGGTAACATTTGATGGCGTTTCAATAATGGATAGACTGACAATAATCTATACAAACCTGGGAAAATGCTATACGTTTAATTCAGGTATAAAATTTCGTTCAGGGCCCGGAGGGCCGGCTCGACACGATAGACAAACGAAGCAACAGAAGAAATTATATGCGAAGGGGAATTGCAAAAATTACTACAAAAAATATCTCCATATTAATAAGGGTTTTAAGTGCTGAATCTTGACAGATTTATTTAGTATATTTTATCAAATTTAGAAAAAATATATATTTTTTTGAAAATAAAGATCATATCTAAATTATTGTCTTTTATAATTTAGGCTTCAAATTTCAAATAGTTTATGTTAAAATATGAAAATAGGGACCAGACTATGAATGACTAAGATTTTGTGTATTTAAACCAGAGGGCTATAATTACACAAGTATAATATCAGGATTTGCTCGTGGACTTTCTCTAATTCTTTATCTGGATCAGGATGATTACTATTCGATATCAGCCTCTGCTGGATTCAGGGTAACAACTAAAACAGAACAGTTAGGATTAGGATTAGAGACTTAGAGTTAGGGTTAGGGTTGATTTTATAAGAGTGTTCAGGATTAATGTTCTGTAAATAGAAGGCTCAAAACATTCCCCAGTTTCCAAAACATTCCCAAATTTCTCCCTGCTTTGAATCTATAGGTTCAAAACAGTCTCTGTGGACCTAATCCTAATTGTAATTCTATAATCCTAATAGTTTCAAAATAGAGGGTAGCGTTTTGAAATCAGGTTCGAAACACTCTGGTCTCCTGACACAGAAGTATGCCTAATGTTTAATACTATGATATTTTGATGCGCTTATGCTAGGACTGATTTTGATGAGGTGGGAACCCGCTTGCAGCGGTCTAGTGTATAACTAATAACTATCTTTGTTATATTAAAGTTTATGAGGCAGATAGGCAAACTTGTTAAAAAAAACTGTACAATGTTTTAAAACTGTTTCTCAGAGAGAACTGATAAAATGCATAAATGAACTGATAAAATAAAACTGATAAATGCATTGGTATGATTTTTAAAAGAAATATTTAAATTCATTTAGGAAACTGGATGCAAATGTAATGAATTAAGTTTTACCTGAAAGATTAGGTCAAATGAAAACAGTGAACCTTTAGAGAATAATGAGAACGTAGATTTGGAAATAGAACTATCTATGATATGTATATTGTTTAAACTGTTTTTAACTGTTTCTGTTTTGTCAATAAAATGTGTGTTAAATTTCACTTTCTCAGCAATAATAAACAACTGCTAAAATATTGACTTCATTATGCTGCTACTTTTTAGATTTTAATTCATGAACCCTACGAGGTGCCACTTATGTTTGAATACAGTTTTCAAATAGGCCCTGGATTTTTTACAGCAGTTGCAATATCACTAGAAAAGGTAAGTCTGGATTTTATTACTATTTCCATCTAGTAATAACTTGCAAACATTTTATGTTTGTTTAAAATATACTTATTAAAGTATATTGTCATTATGAGTGTATGAGTATGTATACGTAAGTTGGATATAGCCAAAAGATGGGAAATGTTGTCAAATTATAATCATAAAATTCGTTAAGAAATAAATTATTTTATAGAAATAATTTTTTATTCGATTAAAGAAATAATGATTTCTAAAGAAAGTTATTTTATAAATGGTATGACACTGGACTTGAAACCATTTAAATGAATTTATTAGAGGACATGGAATATGTGTTCCAGTTAGATTTTTGATAGAGTGTGGTTAAACCTATCCAAAAAATGACCCGGAATGGTATGCGGACTTTTCGTCAAAGGACGCTTCGTCAGCGGACTGTTCGTCACGGATATTCGTTAAGTTTAGGTTAGGGTTAGGGTTACGGTTGAGGTTATGGTGAATTTAGGGTTATGGTTATAAGAATCGTACATTTTAAGAATAGTTTTGAAGAACAGTCCGTCGACGAATCGTCCCTTGACAAAAACGTCCTAGAACCCCTGATTTGATGTTTATAATTGTGACAATTAGGATAATAATAGAATAATTAAATTAATTCTGACTAGGATATTTCAATATTGTCTGATCACAGACGAGTGCTCTGGCAGCTCCATATGGAGATTGCAAAGAGGAGGCGAGTTACAGCATGAGAACTTGTCGTTTTAAATGCGGCGATGACTTGATGAAGAAACTGTGCAAATGTTCTCTCTTTCCTGGTATTAAAAATTTACTTTTATGTTAAATTCATTTGGTTTACATTGGTCTATTGTAATGCAAAAGAAATGATAAAGTTTATTGTGTTTTGTTATATTTAACAAATATGATACACCATTCAACTCATCTATAGTTAAACATTTAACCTATCTTTTTATCAAACTGACTTATTTTGCTTAATAATTTTACTGACTGATTTCCTGGCTTAATGGTTTCCTCTCTTAGTTGATGGTTTGTCCTCACTGTTTGTGTGGAGCAGGTGTGGTCTTTCCTAATATATACTTGAAATCGTCTGCGACATCGTCCTTCGAAGGTTAAACAGATGTTAAACTTTAAATCAAGAATCTACAGTACTTTTTTTTATCGTTTTCCTAAATGTCTACAGGACAAGCGATTCGCATGTGTACACCATACGATATAACTTGCTCTACAGCAGCCTCGAATGTTTACAATACACATATAACCACAGTATGCGACTGTCCACAAGGTTGTGAGCGTGTGCGCTACGACACAGTCATCTCTCAAACTCTCTTCTCTGATTCATACAAAGCACTCTTTCAGAGTACCTACAATGCAACTCCTTCAGAACAAATGAGAAACTACGCAGTAGTCACTCTCTATTATGGATCTTTTTTATACAATTATATAATAATAAACCCCGACTATAGCTTTTGGGGTTTATTAAGCGATGTGGGCGGAGCTTTGGGTTTGATAACCGGCGCTACTATATTGTCATTATTCGAGATAGGAGAATTGGTTTATGATTTGTTTCACTATACAATTCGAAAAAGCGGTTTAAAAACCTAAAGTGGAAATGTAGAAATTATTACATTTTTGTTAAGTTAATCAATACAATCAGTGAGAGATAAACAATACTTTGAAATACAAACATAAAAGTTGAGTTAGTAAAAATATGTCAATTAGTAAATATCTATTTCTCGGTTAGCTTATTTCTGGATAAATATACATATCAAAGAAATATTCGTCTTAAATTAAATTAGTTTGCATTAACTGTAAGATGTAAAGCTACGTACAATTATTTTGAACCGCTATTACAACGGTTGTTCTTTAGATTATAATTGACCTATGTCAATTATAATCTAAAGAATTAGATTAGAATACTTTTGTTTTACCTTAGTATACCTTAAAGCTTAAAATAAGTTGATAATTGGATTTTTAAATAAACTAACTTAATTGTTTATGCAATGCAATGTTCAATTCGCTAATCAATTATTTTATTCAGACATTTTTCAGAATTATTCTATTCAGACATTTTTAACCTCCTACACGTATAAGAGACCAACGTCGCACAAAGTCAAGATCATCATGGGTGAGGTTTGAAGAAAAAAAACTGTCGACGTTTTTTGGACTAAAAAAGGTCGTCAGTTCCTTTCTGTTCTCAATGCTGAATAATGCAAGTACACACTGTTGCATTCATTTTGAGTTCAATTTTAAAGAGAGACCAATAACTTAAAAATAAATATATCTTATCCATCACAGCCGAGGCAAACCTACCATATTATACCGTCACAATAAATGCAGAGTTTCACCGTATTATCAAACAAATCAATAATTGCCAATACAAACATGATTCAAAATTGAACAGTGAAAATAGTTCATTTTCGTGAAATATACGAAACGATTTTCGTCTTGTTGGAGGCTGAAAACAATTCTGTAACTTTTTTGCATTTAATTAATTCTCCTATTTACAAATATTAACATCTAACGTTTTCTCGCACATTTCACACTTAACAAGACAGCACCACTCAAACTTGCATCTACATCTCTCCATCGTTCTAGTCCTATACGTATTATAGCCCCGCCCACAACACATGACGTCACAGCCATCAGGCCCAGCGCTAGCCCGCTTGCACTGTCTGCCCTGCGTGCCTAGCGTGCCTAGGGCCGCGTCGATTACGCAATAGTTCGGTGACTGGTCAATATGAATGAGCTGTTCCCGCGCAGGGCGTACGGCTTGTGGCTGGCTAGCTGCCCGGCGTCTTGCCCCGGCTTTTTTAGCAGGCTCAGGCTCGTCCGTCAGCGGGCGGGGAATAGGCTGGACCAGGGACGTCCCTGGCTTGTTGAAAGTCACGTGTTGCTCGGTTGTCGCTGATTGGTCGTATTTGGCCATTAGTCTGTTGCCTACGTCACGAAATGGCGGCAATTGATTCCAGCATGTTTTCAGACTACAGGAACCGGAAACACCGTGACACTTGCATGCAACCATGGCGTGGCTAGCAACAGCCTATACATGAAAGTGTATTTTATTTATTTATTAATTAAATATTAATATAAACTTATTGTAAAGACGTTTCATGTGAAAGTTTAAAGACGTTTCATGTATTAATATAAAAACGTTTCATATACGAGTAAATATTAATATAGACGTTTCATGTTTCAAGCATTCAAATACAAAGTCATTATATTAGTACTCATTCATTTAAATAGACATTGACTATATATTATGCAAAGAAAGTATGCAATTGCCTCAAAAGTACAAGTAATCATAGCAAATCCTTAATTACTTGTTTTAATGGGAAAAAAAACATGTAAACAAACTATTAAAACACGCAATAAAGTACTTTGACACTTTGAAAGCAAGTCACTTTAAAAAATATTACAGTATTCCTATATTTAAATAAAAAACATTTAAGATTCATGTTTTTATCGTAGCTTCATCCAAATATGAATATGTACACTATAGAAAATGATTTAAATTTTCTGTTCAAAGTACACAGATATTGTTTCTTAATCTCACTCGTGAGAAATACTGGACGGGAGTGACATAGACATCCAGACAAGACCAAGTCCCGCTGTTCAACTGAGCATGTAACCGAATCCTGCACTGCTATCAGTTCGGTTATATAGTAGAATCAACCGTGAAATACTTGATACAAGTATGATACACAAACTGCGGGAGTTTACTAATATATCAATTGCTCGTTTTCGTATCTGTATCACAGTCAATAATTCGATGATACTTTGAAAGTCTAATTATTTTGAAGCTTCGCGATGTTAAAAAGATATGTGTACATAACAATAGACCTATCAGGTTTTTTGCACTACAACAATGTATTTATTGGTGACAGAATCCAGTAAAATAATAACTTAAATACTTTCTAAGAATCTAAGTACTTACATACTCAATTACGGTGATATACATATTACTTTCCAGTTACTTCATTACAATTTTATAAGAAAATGGAAAATTCTACAATGTAATGTAAGATTTCTTCTCAACTAGTGGAAAACCTTTATAACAAATAGACAATCCTTTTGGTCGGAGACATATTTTAAAAAAATGAATCTAAAAACCATCGAACATCTAAGATTATAACACTGACAGGAAATTGTTGCAAAGGGGGGCGGGGGGCAGGAAGCTAGATGTTAGGCGATGATTGACTGATGGTAGAAGTCAAACAAACAGCGAGCAAGGCCCGCTGGATTGCAACAGCTTTGTTTATAGCAGACACCTTGTGAGAGAATGTGTACTGGTCCCCAAAGGCTTGTCTGATTTCTGTTTCTATCGATCAACTGACGCTTATGCGAATTAAATGTAGTTGAATAAAATGCTAAAATCAACTTACAATTTTTTCTCAATTTACAGAAAGGTATAGAAAGCCAAAGATATTATTTTGTATTAATTTGCAGCGTTTTAATAGATAATTTTAGGCTCCTAAAGGCATATAGTAAAAAATCAACCAAGCTTATACAATAGATACAATGGGATGTAATTTTTAATAAAGGTTTCAAGAAACAAAACCAACAGATAGGAGCTTATGCGAGAGCTGATCATTATTTCTAGTCTTTTTTATCAGAATTAAATAATCTTCTGAACTTGAGCATCAATTCTTAAAGCACACTTTTGATACTTTTGATTAATTACTGACGCCATTATTAAATTGTCATCGCTTAATAAAACATTTTAACCAGTACAAATTGACTGTACAATCAAGCTAAATCCTCAACGAGTACTCTCATAAATCCTCTCTCTTGTTCACTCATCACTCTATTTCTACTCTAAACGTTTAACAATAAAGAAAAGCCTCAAACAATTTGTAGCATTTAACGTGGACATATTAAACCCCGGGGCGATATAATTGCCGTAAGTGATTGCATCGGTACTTGCTCTGTGCCCCGGGGCTACGAAGATTGATTCATAAAGCTTTCTATCTGATTCAGTCTTTGTTTATATGTAGACAAAGTTCTGTATACAACGCGTCTTTCATCGGTGGTCCCAGCAATGCAACTGTTTCCTTTTTCCATCGAAATTTGTTTGATTTAAAACTTGGCCTTTACCAAGTACACATTGACCGTCTGTCTGCCTCTCCTGTTCGTTCACTCTGTGTTTTACCGCTTGTTCGTCCGGCTAGTTTGCTTCGTCTGTCAGTTGATCGAACATTGTGTGTTGGGTAAAAAATCGCACGCGATTATCGTTTGCGATATTGTGAACGATATCGTATGTGAAAGCGAATAAGACTTTTGAGATTTGTGTTTAAAAACAGATAAACATTGTTATTTTTTTAACATTAATATTTTGTATATAATATATCGAAGGTTTAGGTAAATTTTAAATATCATTCTTTTATATTATAATGTTTTGACGAAATGTCAAAAATGTCATGTTTAGTAGTTTAAATTATTCCTTTAGTAAAAAATCGATCAAAATTAGAAATAGTTTTATTGTTAGACATATATTATTTTTTTAATCCAATCGTTTCGAAAAGTTGAACATAAAAATAAATAACCTAAAACATATATTATAAGTTATCAATATCTATGTGATAGATAAGCAAAAAGAGTTTGAAATATATATGCTTTCCAATCCAATTTATAAAAGTTTCACTAAAATTACATTTCATTACAATTAAACCAGATATCAAATTTATTCATGAATTTTTACCATCCTATAAAACTTCAATTTATCAAATGTCCACGAAGATATAAACTCTGTCTATTTTAGACGATCCTCTCTCGATTATGTAATTAATATATAATTATTGTGTATTATACAGTGTATAAAAACTTAAGACTGCTGCAATAAATTAAGCTAAGTTTCATAAAATGTTGGATAAAGTTTTGACAGCCTAACAAAGCCTCATTCTCATCAAGCGAGAGCTTAAAACTAATGCGTCAGTTTTATTAATGATTGTGAGTATAATCTTTCAATTAATTCTCTTAATTGAAAATCTACAAAACTCGTCCGCATAATTTAATGAAACAGCTTAATTTAACAAGAGCTTAGGCATACAGTTACTTGTTGTGGTGATCTGTGGATAATTAGAAATAAGGATTCTGAACAAATAATATGATTGACTTAAACAAATTTTTTAGCTAAAATTCGCCGTTGCCTTATACGTAGTCCAATTCGGCCATATTATCTTATTTCTATCATTATAAAGCTTGTTGGTGGATTGGCCTAACTTAGGATTCGAAACCGATAGATCTAGGATTTGCGTCATAATCACAACAACTTCAGTAACATAGCCAAGTTTTAACAAAGAAGTGAGAGGGGGTCCCTAAGAAATTAATGTCATTAATCTAACGATCCTTTCTGAGTATACAATATATTTTATCTTATTGAGTACGAATTGCCACCCTATCATTTAGAATAAATATACTTTTAACGTTACAAAAAATGATTTAATTAACAAGAACATAGGCTAACCCCCACTCATCACCCTTGGCTATACCAATTATCATCTTAAATACAGATGCATATCAAACTCATCACTCTTGGCTATACCAATTATCATCTTAAATACAGATGCATATCAAACTGTTTTATTATTTGATGAATATTCTTAATATTATTTAAATATTGGTTATTATATCAACTTACTCTCCTGCCCGCCTCGTTATTATGAATATTCATCAGCATCCTAGCGAGCTCTTTGGAATGCCTCGGATAGTTCTTTTCCTTCTCTCTTATGTCAATAAATCCGAGAGCAAAGCGATACCCGTAGTCCGTGTTGTCCCCGCAGCCCCCCCACAGCCAGTCCCTGTTGAGGGCGGGGGGCCGGGATCGCTTGCTGCACCCGCATCGAGCGAGGTCCCCCTCGCGACAAGCCCGACTGATCGCGTAGACCACCCCAGCAGAGGAGATGGCATTCACGAACGCGCTCTCTCGACTACCTAGAAACAACGTTTCAATTATAAGTAGAACCTGTTAAAAACATTATATATGCAAAACTTAATTCATTTTATTAATTTATGTATTTTTTTTATTTATTTACAATGTTTTAACTTTTGTCAATAGAATTTTTATTTTGGCATTAACTTTCTGAATTTATATAAAAATTATGACTTTTATATTGCTTTTATTATGTCTTTAAACTAGCATGTGAAATTTAAAAATATATACGTAAAAGAGTATAAAATTAAGCTAAAGTTCAATAATATAAATAAACGACTTGAAGATGCATGCTTCGTATCCAATTACATTAAAAAGAATCTACTTAATTCTCGCATAATTAAAACATACGAAATTAATGTCTATAAAGAATTAATACCAGGAAATTCTGTAAATAAAACTTAATAGTAGCGGTATGACACCAAACTATTAAGAAAAGAATTTAAAATTTAGATACCGAATAATAAAATTATAAGTATTTTGCTCAAGGATGCAGCTAAGCTATCCATTGACTCGTATTATAGCGGTTTCACTACATTATTTAAAAAATTACAAAACTCAGAGCATAACATTTCTAAGAAACTAATAACATTTAATAAGAGTTTATACAGTTTAAACATTAAATATAAAGTTACACTAGTAGTTAAGCTAAAGTCAAAACATTCATACGAGATCATCTAAAGTCTTATCAGTTTGTTATCACACGTGACTTATCTTACAGTCCGCTACGCTTCAGTAATTTACCGATAAGCCGCGTTAATCCTTTAATAAGCAATTTCTCAGTCACGCGTGATTGATATAAGCAGTTCGTGCTATTCAATTACTTACCTCTCAACTTTTAGTTTTTAAATCATAGATTTTCTTTTAAGAAAATATGTAGGCCTATATTTGTATATTTCAAGTGAGAACTTTCATAAAGTAAAAACGGACAAACTGGAGCTTAGTCTACAGTAACTGTATTATATAGTATATTTTTGCTCTTTTAACGTTCTTTATTGTAAAAGTTTGATTTAGTTTAAATTTTATTTTGTTTATTTTAAAGCAAATAAAATTTGTAATATATTTCACATCAATCCATTGTAATATAATCAATTACAGCGATTAGCACCTTCATCAGTAAGAGGATCGATAACTGCAGAATAATTATCAAAATTATTAAATATCTGTTGACTTTTTATTTTTGTCAAACGGATTTTACTTTCAATACTTGTTTAAACTAGTGTTGAAACTGTTTTCTAAACTGTTTAGTCCTATGTACATCTTCTAAATGTTATATTTGTATATTTTCAGTAGAAGTTCTTCGAGTTACATTAAATTATATCACTTAATCGATAAGTAGGCAATACGAGCAATCAATACAAAAATCATATCAAAATAAATCTATGACTTTAGTGAATAGATTAAATCTATTGATTGTAATCAAAAAGTATGTCATACCACTCGTTTTATAAAAGGCAATCCAGTCGCTAAAACAAACAATCTATTGATTGTTTGTTTTTAACGAATAGATACCCTTTAAGGCTCTTTCATGAACGAATTGTGTGACATATAGCTGTCTATTTAAACACTTTCTAAACGGTGCAGAAAGTCAGTAAAAAATTCTGCATTCATACCGTCTCAAATCAAGAACTATCCGTTCCGTATCGCCACTACTAAGCCAAGATACTAAGTCCTAACTAAAACATTACCTATGGTCAGCGCTGGTCCAAACACAGAGAAGTCATCCTCCATTGTGCTGCAGTTCCATCTCCTCCACTGGAACTGCCACTGACATTCCTTGATGCCCAGTCTCGCTCCCTGACTGACACTCTCCATGTGATCAGGATACAACTGACAGAACTTTGACTGACCAGGGGTCAAACCCGCGACGTGAGAACAGATGGACTGATGCAATTGAGAAGTTGATCCCTCGAATGAAGAACTTTCGTCATTCTTCCAAACGTCGGCGCTCTGTAGTCCCAAGCTCCTTTAAAAGTAACATTTATAGTTTAAATAAATTTAAATGCATTCAGAAACAACATAGGTACGACTAGACTATTGTTGTCTTTAGTTGTATAGGTATACAACTAAATAACAACAATATAATCAAGAGAAGATAAATACAAATGTTAAGATTCCAAAATATGCGTCAATCTTTTAAGAGTCGCCAAGATTTTTCACAGTAATGTCAACAAAGAGTCACAAGGTCAAGGCCAAGGATTCACCGTCGAACCGAAAACATGTACAATTTTGGACATCCTTTAGAAGATTTTGTTGAATTTTTAGATATTGGAAATCACCATCCCGTTAGAAAAGAGTAAAAAATTGAAAAAGTGCCTTATCATCATGCAGATACATTTAAACCAGGTTTATGCACTTATAAGATTTGCACAATTCGCGAAGGTAGAGAGAGAGGAAAACATATCTCGTTAAAACAAGCAAAACAACATATATATACCATCTTTGAAAAATACATTGTTATATTTATATCATTTTATCATATGATTATATTGTGTATAGATTTATCAGTAACTGTCTATAATTTAAACTCTTAACACAACATTCATCATTACGCGCAACTATTATAGTGTTAACTTAATTAGTTTTGTGACGTAACCAGCTTCTTATTATATGATGATGGTGAAAAAATGTTGACCACTCAGTTTGTTGATAAAAATCTTGATTACATTTGCGAGCTTACAACTGTGGAAAAAGCAAACTTTTAAATATGATGACGTGACTTGATAAATATATTATCAACTACTCATTGTTTAGAAGGGACAGTTACTCATTGGGGTCTCACTGGCTCCTTACAGGGACGTTATTTGGGGGAGGCAGAATGGGTATTTGCCCCCATGATTTTGGAAAATATGTATTCGAGTGTGAATTTTATACAAAATTTCCCTCCTCACGATTATAAGGGTAGGATGCTATGAATTAAGTCAATATCACATAGTAACGTTCATAATTATACTGTGTGTAAGATATAAATGGTATAGTTGAATATGAAATGATAATTATGCACGGATAGGATAAGGTACCAATAACTAAACAAGGCTATAGCCTGTTTTCAGGAAAAAGTTCTTCGCATCCCCTTGAAAAGCTGAAATGACTGCTATTTGATTGCCTTGTGTTCTGTGATTTAATACCAGGCAGCAGGCGTTTATGGATTTAACTGATTTTTACTTATAAGTACTGGAGGAAACTTGCACCAAATTGCTTTGGTAGCAAAAAAGCCTCACCCTAAATGGCATACTTCGCAGAAGTAAATTACAACTCGTGAGATTATTGAAGGCTAAATATTAATTCAAAAATCGTTTACACAATTTTGTTTAGTAATAGAAAGCGTAAGTATCGCAAAAGCATATGTTAAAAATTAGTATTATTCTTATCCTTCTTAGCCTTATTATTATCTTCATTCTAACAAATAATTAACTTTTTAGGTCTAATTCGAAAACAAGTTTTATAAAAAAAGCTGTCCAAGTTAAAGAATTATTTACAGCTACTCTTCAATTGTTTAATCTAAACAATTTCTTGTTATTTATCTGTGAATAATTATGATATAAAATTACTTTATTATATTCGATAATGTTTATACAATGTTACATAGTTGTTCCGCACGTTTGTGGCGAAAATAAAGTGAGTTAAAGTGCGCGAAATTTTCGAAAATAATAAAGTGCGTTAAAGTGCGTTAATGATCAATCTAAAATGTTTAATCTCCGTCCCCCCTCCCCCCCCCCTTCCCCCTCCCCCCTCCCCCCTCCCTCCCTCC
>JAQIXG010003844.1:0-13959 GCA_034700105.1 Oconnorella tubifera | reverse complement strand
GAAAGACTTTCAGTATCTCTTCATTGTATGTTATAGAAAGACTTTCAGTATCTCTTCATTGTATGTTATAGAAAGACGTTCAGAACTTGGAGGATGCAGAATCAGAACTTGCTCTAATTTTAGACGAAGATGAACTTATTCCGTATCTTTTCATTTATTTAATTTATGCAATAAAATAATTTGATTGATTTGATTACAACTTGTTAACTAAAGAGTTTTATTGCATAATGTACATATTCTCTAGTATATATACAACTAGTATATATACGCGGTGTTACGCATGTATACTATTGCAGTATTTTATACACAAAGATGTTAGATATTAATGAATTTATATCTTAATTTTTATATAACTGTATTTTAATAAACTATCTTTGTGACACAAGTTACAAATTTACTATTAAAATTAGAAGTTTAATGGTTAGTTTGTAATTTTTATATTTTAATAGAGATTTTGATTGAGAAAAAAAGGTGTGCGTTTTTCTTAAACTTTCCACTACAGTAATCAAATAGGTGAAGTGTTCGTACACTGTGGTCAGACCGAGACACTAGACAGACTGAAGCAGACAAAGACACTGCTACAAACAGATATGAAGACAATGGAAGACAAGTGTACAGACTATAAGCAGATATTGACAGGGTTGAAAGCTCAGCTTTATGCTAAGTTTGGAACAAATATCAATCTTGAAGCTGACGATGATTAACTTATATCAAGACTCTCTGGCTTAACTATTGGTTGAATTTAAGATTAGCTCTTAACTTGAACTGTAGAGGTTAACTAGAAGTTAATTTTACTGCTAATAAATAGTAATTTAAGTATGAAAGTTAAGATGACATTGAGTTAACAGCGATTCTGAAATGATATTAAAAGCTAGATTTGTAGTTTTATGACTTCGATAAGTCAAATTTAAATTGATTGCACTATATGAATATTTATATATGAATAGTTATATGAATTCATTTAGTGTTAGTTAAAAATCTTAATTTAATATTTGTATAATACTGGTTTAAAAAATATGAAAATAATTGTGAAATAAATTATACAATCTTCCCAAGTCTTTAATAACAAGTAATGCCATGTTATAGACAAAATAATTCTGTAATACTAATCTACTAGTAAGCCAATTTCACATAGAAATAATTTATAATAATACACTAATGTCAATAAATTATCTATAACAATATAAAATACATGATAATTATCTCATTTTTTGAATTAAAAACACCTTTATTTAACAAACGATTTGACTTTATTAATAATTCTTTATTCTAAATCAAATCATTTTACGCTTAAACATAGAATCTACACAACACCTTGTATTGATAACTAATATTGCGATATTGCACGCATTAAAAAGGTGTGCTAGTTTTTCTTTATCTGACTCTGTTGTACATCGCGACGAAAGTCCATGATACAGTTAGTGGTACGTCTTGGTTGGTCCCACGTCACTGCGTGACCGCATTCAGTGAATACATCAACGCGTCTACAGTCAGTCAGTAAGTCTTTCATATAAGTAGCGCCTGATACATCCACCAACTGCGCAACAAATCATTCAAACAATTACTCAACCGTTTTTCTACGAGTTTAGAAGATAAACCAATTGTGATTTGGTTTATTTTCTAAACGTAAAACTACAAACTAAATTATGACAAAGTAACGGTGTCAAACCTCGTCATTTCTCCCCCATATGATCTGAGTTGGATGACGTACTGACTGTATTCTATCTCTAGTCGCTGACTCTGTCATTGAGATTGTTGATACAGATGTGAACACTACAACCACAACAATACTACTGCTTGTATATGTACAAAAACATTAATATTTTCAAAAGAACAATATTTCATTATATTACAATTACGCTATCGTTTAATAAATGATAAAAATAAATGAATAAAATGATTTAACTCACATTTAGCATAAAATGAGCCTCTCTTTTGATTCAGTTGTAGAAAACCTTTCAATATCTGGTAATTATTTATAAATGAATATCAACAATTTCAAATAGTCTATTATAAGTCATAATACTGTTTTGAAATCAATGATCTAGCTTTAAACTTTGATTAATAGATTAATTTTGTAATATACAATTTTGTATAATATGATTTCATTCTGTATTGTACTTTTAAAACAATAGGTTTTGAAGAAGTTCATCACTTTAAAAATGTGTTGTTTAGCGCAAATTATCTTAAAAAAAGTTATAACTATAATTATAAGAGACCTGATTGCTGAGTATAGGGACTGGTATCTTCTTCTTATTGTACATGACTAGATCAAGGAGGATATTGAAATCATCCAACGTTTGAGGCAACAGACAGTTGCGTCCTTTAGCAAGCTCTGATGAAAACTTTGCAGCCTTTACTGGTGTGTACACTACAAGTATTCAATATAAACTTAAAATAAGGCCTTGTTTTAACTAATCCCACCCTTAAACCAAACCTTTATTATAATCCTAACATCCGAAGCGTTAAACTATTATCAAGTAAAATGTCAATTTTACAAATGTTTCAAATATCTATCATTAACTTAAGTTGCATCTAAATTATTATTAAATATATACCATTGTATATTCCATTTTCCAACAATATTTCTTCAATATATATAATTTTAGATTACAAAAACAACAGCAAGTTATTATTATATTTATTATTAGCTTACTAGCAGGACAAATAACTGTGACTAGCTCAACATTGTGAGGGTGCAGCTTAGAGTACATGCAAGCTAGAAGTCCTCCCAAAGATAAACCGACTAAATGTACTGGATTCTCTGCTAGTCCTATTGAAGTCAATAACTGAAAGTATAAAGAACAACACCTTTTTAAAGCCATCAAGGAAAAGTATATCACAGCATAAGAAATCAAATCAGTAAATGGTATATTTCAGTGAAAATGTCATATGCATTATAGAGATAATTTTTACGTTTAAGTGCGAGGTTAAGTGCCAGAAAATGTCAAAGTTTCATGCAAGATCGTAAGAGAATAACAAGAACTATACATTAAAACCAATAATTGCCAAACTAATACAAAAAACGTCGTGATCTAGATTTAAAGTTAAAAAGCGCAATGCCTCATGTAATGTGTCCACTAGGTATTGAGCGGATGCTTTCTGATTGGTTGACTCTGGCGTCGACGAATCACCGTGGCCCAATAAATCTACAGCCACAATGTGCAAGTCTGTCGGTAGTCTCTGTAATACAAACATCATTATTATAAATAAATAAATTATTAATACAAGTTAATGAATTATGTATTTAAGTTGACTTCTTACTTAAAATTATATATTATATTTAATATCTATTCACACAGTAGTATTTATTTGTAATAAATTATGTTAATGAGTTAGGCTCACAGCGATAACAGTTAACCAGTTATCTTTAGATGAGGTAATCCCGTGAATGAATACAAGAGATGAACCGTTCTTCGTTCTTGTTCCTCGTTCTGCATAACAAAACCGTTCACCATTCACTTGTTTGTACTGAACAGTCATGCCAGTGCGCCATATACTAAATCTATATAATATACAATCAATGTACAACAACATGCAATAATATGCAATATATATACAACAAATATACAATAATATAAACGCAATGCATATAGTGATATATTTACATATAGTACACATCTAAAACAGCAATCGTAATTTTCATAAAAATGATAATCATCTGATCAACTAAGCACACACACAGCACATAGATGAGACACCTGGTTGATACACAGCATACTGCAAGAAAACTGACCTGACAAGTATCTTGATAATGATGTAGGGTCTTTTGAACCACACGTGATAGACTGCGCCTATAAGTGTCGCGACTATAACGCAAGGGATGTACATTAATAGGCTCCCCATTATAGCTGCAAATATAGAAACATAACGTCGTGACAGAGAGATGCTTTTATTTAGAGATACCTTAAATAGATATTTATAATTATTTGCTAAAAAGTTACATCTTAATAGCAATGCTCTATATTGATGAATTATTTTGTACTAAACGTACCTTTTAATTATTTTGTATTACGCCAAACTTTTTATCTTGGAAATAAACTGCACATATACCGATCTGTCGAAAATTCGAATTGTATTCAAATAATCTTGTCTTTAACTATTTTGTATTCAACTATTACGTTGCCTCGCATTCTCGCAGCATAAATGACATGGTAATCATAATAAATATTAATACACCGCTTTCGTCGCTAATATGTACATGTACTACGTTATCATAGACTCGTTACAATGTACAAACTGCAGTACAATAAAAGCCTAGATATGCCTGTACTAGCATATGCGTCTATTTTAAGGTCAATAACTATACCTATTATATAGTATTGTACGTGTATTATAATTGTGATGACAATTTTTTAAGCCTAGTAAAATGATCTTTTTCGTGTAGGCCTTCAAATAAGATTAGTGAAATACAATGGTGAAATATAGCAGTGAAATATAAGGGTGAAATATAACAGTGAAATACAATGGTGAAATATAACAGTGAAATACAATGGTAAAATATTAAAACAAAATATAAAAGAGTTAATATTATAATGAAATATGCAAATTTTGTAATGGATCTGTATTGTATCCTGAAGTGATCAATCATTTTTATAACTTTTGTTTAGGGGACATTTGCAAAATATTAACTCAAATTCAAGGTAAAAATGTACTTTAAAAAAACCTCCCCCCACCCCCTCTCCGCCCATGACAGAGAGGGGGTGGGGGGTCCAGATTTTAAAGTCCATGTGTCTCATCTCATACGATATCATGATGCTGTATATCTACTACCCCCTGGTCCCCCCTCCTGAGAGGGCCTACGCCACTGATTCTTTACAATTAACTACAAAACAATTACAACTTGTTTTATTGCAACACAATAAAATAATAATAATAATAATAATAATAATATTGTTAACAATATTAGCAGAAAGCAATGTTTTCTGTTTGATATATACAAACTAATCGATATAAAACAATCACAATAAAGGCAATGGTACATGACGATCTTTTTAATATAACTTTCTAATCAATGCATAGGCCTAGTGTTTATTCGCATATAATGATATATAGTAAACAAAGTATAAACAACGAACGTTTAAATATGTCAAGTATACAGAAATAGACTGCGATTAAAAAGGTGTTCGCTGAAACTATTGGATATCTAGTGTATATTTTAAACTATATATACCTATATTTGTATAATATAAAATAAATACTATATAAATATATTGAATAAAGTTGATACACACAAAGCAACATTGGTGTAATTAAAAAGCACAACAAATAATAAAGTATATAACACATAAATAAAAGATTTTAAAGAGATGTTGATATTATAAATATAACGTAGAGTTAAGTCAAAATTTAAAATACTAAATTAATAATTCTAGCTGCTGTCAATAAACAATTTACACACATTACTGCTGTTCTATTTCATCCTATGCACTGATCGATAATTTGTTAGTAGATTAGATCTCCGCTAATCGTAAAATCTCACAGTTCATATAACCGTATAGAAAGTAATCTAAATGTTAAACAACGCAATATAAATAAATATTCACAAATAAAAAAAGGTGTCAGAAGTCGCAAATATTAAAGAACTTTCACCAGTCTGCCTCTAATAAACACATACTTTATAAAGTTCTTAACAATAACAAAACTGATTACCAGCTTAATTATGCGTAAAATGTTTAAATATTTTATTCACTTCTTATATATTTCTGCTAAAGTTAAAGTTACCTAATCCTAACCCTTAACTCAATCGACATATTTATTACAAAGTTACAAGATGCTTAATATAATGACAAAAAATTTGCTCGATATGTAACTATTCTAACAATTAACGTTTTATATAAATAACACCTTATATAAAAGATATTGCACGCATTAAAAAGGTGTGCTAGTTTTTCTTTATCTGACTCTGTTGTACATCGCGACGAAAGTCCATGATACAGTTAGTGGTACGTCTTGGTTGGTCCCACGTCACTGCGTGACCGCATTCAGTCAATATATCAACGCGTCGACAGTCAGTCAGCAAGTCTTTCATATAAGCAGCGCCTGAGACGTCTACCAACTGTGCAACAAATAATGAAAACAATTATACATCATTGCAACAACGCATAGCATAATTAGTGAATAAAAAGTTTTATAAGAAGCACCGCCCCTTTAGACCAGTAGCCAATCAGTAATGTCAATCTTAGATAAATGTTAATTAGATTTCCATTAGATTCCTGTTTGTAAATAAACCGTTTAGCATATCAAAATAATTTTTTTGAATAGATCAGTAACAATTTTGAAGTACAAAAAGACGTAATAGCTAAAATCATAAACAACTTTCTGACTTAGAAAATGAGGATGATAATGACGATAACGATGATAATGATGATAACGATGATGATAATGAAGATGATAAGATAATAACGATGATGATAATAAAATGGAAACTAATCGCAGTACCTCATCCTGAGCTCCCCAAATGATCTGAGTAGGCTGATGAACCTCAGATAACATTCTATGAATAGACTCCTCCAACATTGAAGTTTTCATTGAACCGAATACTGTTCAATTTATAACAAAAAAATTAAACTCAGATTAATTTAATTCCTAATTATTTAATTAATTACTAATTATTAACAGGCTAGATGCTCTTCTTGCGTTACCTTTCATGAACGTATTTGATATTTAAGAAAAGGAGAATTTTTTATTCGTTATATTATTTCTATTACATTGAATAATGTAAGAGAGAGAATTATTCTAATTTAGAAAAAAAGTCTCTTTATGAGACGCAAACAAGACTTACAATTTTTATAGAAAGGCATTCTAGAAGTCTTCATTTGTAGTATGCCTTTTAGCATCTAAACACAAAACACAATACTATACGGGCACTGGATAAATAGATAACTTAACCGCTATTTACTCAACCAGTGAGATGCCAGATAACTGGGTCAATTAATTAAATATCAAATTAGCCTGGAAGATACATTAGCAAACTCAATAGTGTATCAGACTTGTAACACAAGGGTCCTGGATTAGAGTCTAGATATGTAAATGTAACTAAATAGCCGCACCTTTAGCACTTTAAATTAAAAGAATAATGAGTTAAATAACGGAGGTTAAAGTTGACGACCTGTCGGTTGGTTGGAAGTTTTTTCTTATCGTATAAAAGATGATAAAAAAGTTTCTGCACATCGTCTACAGTCTCGGGCAACAAATAATTGCGACCATTTAGCTTCAATTCTGTGAGAAACGATGACTCTACTGGCGTGTTAACTGTAGTAGAAACAAAGAAACAGTTCCTAAATATAGCACATCGGAAAAATAGCTGTTCTATAAATAATTTATTTTATTGTTTTAGAATAAGTTTATTCAGACTACGATTCAATATATATAGAATATTTTACATGTTATAAAAAGGTGTCTTAACACTGTTAAAAAAAAAAGTGTTGTAATAATGTTACATACTAGCTGGACATATAACAGTGATGAGCTCAACATTGGTTGGATATAAAGAAGCATATAAACAAGATATATATCCACCCATAGACGTTCCTACCAAATGTATAGGCTTGCTTGCCATGCCAAAATCGGTCAGAAACTGTAATATAAACAAATTCCTGCTGCATTTAAAACATTCCTACCAAATAATATATATATAATAATATAAGAATCTTTGACATAACTGATTTTTATAACAAATATTTAATAAACTGGATCTTGGCAAATTGCCAAAGATTATTTGGCCAGTTGCCATGATGATAATATTGGCACAGAGCCAATACTGACTATTTGGCAGAAAGCCAAGCTTACCTCGTGCAGTGTGTCAGTCAAGTAGCGAAATGAAGGCTGTGGGTCATCAGGGGCGGGATCAGAGGATTCGCCGTGACCAATCAAATCAATCATAACAACATGCAAGTCTTTAGGCAACTCCTGTGTTTCCAGTAAACAACCAATCAGATAAATTGCAACATACCAACAATATCGGTATTAAATATAGTACAACAATTGTATTAATAACACAAAGAAAATTACCATTCAAATATAATTAATTACTTAAATTAAAGATAAGAAAAGATAAGAAGAGAATGCATTGAAAGATAAAAAAGATAACGTTAGACTGACTGGAGCTATTGTTAGCCAGTTATCCTTTGATGCAGTAAATCCGTGAATAAAAACAAGAGAAGATCTGTCTTTAGACGCAATGCCTCGTTCACCATAGCAAAACGTCCGGCCATTTATCTGTCTGTAGCTAACCTTTAGGCCTGACTTATACACTGCCATTCTATGGAATAGAAAGTTTTAGAAACTCTATATAATAGAAACTCTATGTAATAGAAACTCTATATAATAGAAACTCTATGTAATAGAAACTCTATGTAATAGAGGCTCTATGTACTAGAAATACTATATAATAGAACACAGTACATATAATAATGAAACATAGAATCTTATTATAATAGAAGAATGGGTAAATTATACAATTATAAACAGGAAAACCCCTCTGGGAAAATCCCAACATAATAATCCAGTTAGTATATCAACCGACTAAACAGTAAATTGACTAAACAATGTTACTACTCACTTGAGCATCAAACGTAAGATGATTGCGGGCTTTTCAAACCAAATATAAGTGGCAGCACCAACAGCAGTTGTTGCCAAGGCAACCGCTGGGTAAAGAAGAGAGAGCAACGTCATCTTTTTTGATGCTAAAATTATCAATATATGTATACAAGCGTTACAATTTACTATAAACAATTTGTCAACTAGTTAAAAAGGTGTTCGAAAAATATTAATTAATTTCATTGATAATTTATTATTATCATTATTTGACTCTTATTCTTATCATTACTAAAATGACATAAAATTAATTACTGAGTCATAAAAATTAGCAATTAGTATTACAACATTATGGATATTGATACTGTGTAATAACACTAAAGCTAACTATAGCTGATCTACATTATTAGTGTCATTATTTATTACTAGAAAGGAGCAAGTTCTTGAACGTACTAATGTTTTATATATATTATCAATATACAGGTAAAACAAAAATGAAATGTATTAAATTACTCTTAAAATTAATTTCAAATTTAAGACATTTGAAAGGACTATTTACAAGTTAAATGCAGAGCTAAATTTAATTCTATTTTACGATAATCAAATACATTACAAATACATAACAAATACATTATAAATACATGAAATTTTATAATATATTACCTGAAGTTAAGAACATTACCTGAATTACTAGACAGAATAGGCCTATGATAATAATATTTTATTTATATACAAACATCAGCGGCCTAAAAAAGGTGTTTTGTAAATAAAATAAAAATCTTATTGTAGAGGACGTTAGACGAATCAGCTTGATCGATACTGAGCGAAATTAAAAGAAATAAACGCGTCCGTGTCGCTAAAATTATATAGGGATAAAAACATAGCGAAGAAAATTAAGTTTTGATAGTTTGTTACATTCTTTATTTTCAAAATTCAATTAAAATTTAAAACCGAGAACACCCCCCTCCCCTCTGCCTATATGATTCCATCAGTAAGACATATTAAAGATGTTAAAAAAACTCTTAAGTTTTATCGTGATATATTGATATATCGCATAAGAAATCTCATTTTTGTTATAAATTTCACAAATGTTTCAAACCGGTGTCAAATTATGCTTTATAATTCTGATATAATTAAATACATCGTTTCTTAGTTATTTTTATTGTTGTAATTAATAGTTTAAATTGTAATGAGAAATATAGCAACAATTTGACAATTAGTCAATAGATTAGACAGGTATAATATATTATCTGCCGTCTTCAAGCTGTGGATCCAATTTCGCCAAACCTTTTCTGAATTTTTCTGTCAAACGAAAAACAACACCTTTATATCGTAATGTAATATTACTATATAAACACTAAGTAGCATTACAAATGCAATCAAAAGTTGTATATGGGAAAAGAAAGCAAAACGAGATCAAACAATAAATCTATCCATCTAATGTTAATAGAATCTAAACTAGTTATATGAAATACATGTTTCATAATTTAAGATGATTTTATCAATTATAGTTTATAATACAACACAGATTATATATTATATAGTCAAACTGTTTAAAAAAGGTAGCTAAAAGTAACTCACAATTTGAATCAGCAAATATCGGTATTACGGAAGTTTGGGACCAATATACTGTAGGCCTACTGACTTGACCGGTGTTACTTGGTGTGTAGTACAACTATGTGTTGTCTCTATTGTCTTTGGTGTAGTACCCGACGGTGTAGGCACTGTAGGCTTAGTTATAGGCACCGTAGGCTTAGTTATAGGCACCGTAGGCTTAGTTATAGGCACTGTAGGCTTGGTTATAGGCACCGTAGGCTTGGTTATAGGCACCGTAGGCTTAGTCGTAAGCACAGTAGGCTTAGTCGTAGGCACAGTAGGCTTAGTCGTAGGCACAGTAGGCTTAGTCGTAGGCACAGTAGGCTTAGTCGTAGGCGTTTGAATGATTGGTGCTGGATAGACTTTTGGTGCTGGGTTAGGTGTAATGGGTGTTGATGTAGGTTTTGGTGTAACTATAGTTTGATGATTACAGTCATCATTATGTGAATGACTTTCTTGTAATTCATCATCATTATTATTATCATCATCATCGTCATCATCGTCATCATTATTATCATCATGTGAAGAATGATCGTCGTCTTTACAATGATCTCCATGTGAAGAACCATCGACATATGAAAGCGGCTCAACATGTGCTTTAATTGGAACACCATTTTTATCGAAGCATTCTGCAGTATTAATAGGCGCTCCATCAGCCCAATGTTTACACGTAGATGTCATCTCTATGACTGTCAACAATATGAGTACTAGGTTGGTGTTCGTCATTTCCGGTGACGTCACTGACTTGAGAGATGATCGATTGCTAAATAAGAATTTAAGAAATATAGTTTGTTTGTTGCTTAACGTCACATCAGCACAAAAACGTGTAAAAAGTACTAAAAACTGAATTCACAGATTGTAGATATGTTCTTTAATTATAAAGCTTGTTTTAAGATTGTTATACATTTTAATGATTTACAGTACTTATGTAGTATAAATCATTTTGAAATTAACGTGTAAATTGATCTTACCGCTTTACCTAATTATCTGAACTAAAATGTCAGAATGAATTTCTTTGTTGCTTGTAATTGAAACGCGTCGCACACCTCTTTTTTATAGCCAACAATGACACTTAATGACCTCAAATAACGTTTAAATGTGTTTACAAGTACCATCTTGATCTAGGCCTAATGGTCATATTTATTGATTAATTGATGAAATTGCGGTAAAAAATATTATAAAAATACTGAAATAAATTACAATGAATCGCAAGAAATTAAGTGCTCGCGGTTCATGTTACATTTATAACTGTAAAAATGATGCACACTTAGCTATAAAATGATCTGATTGATAAATTTACTATTAATATTATTAATTAATTATTAATTACGAATTATTAAAGTCTTAATCAAATCAAGAAAAAAAATAAGTTGTAAATAAACTCTTAACATTATTGGATGAATAAATTAACATTTAGGCCTACTATTTAGGCCTACTATTGTTTTTACAAATTCTAATTTGTTTTTAAATGATTAATGACTAATTCCAAAAAGGTTTATCTACATTTATTGTTGGTCAATGAATTGTGCGCAGATGTTAGTTTTACAACAATATTATTGACGGCATTTAAAACATTTAAAAAATTAAGTGATCGAATAATTTTATCGATAAATCGATTAATTCAAATATCGTCATCATGGTACTGCCTGGCGCTAACAAGTTAATAACAAATAACATGCAATTAAAGACTCTAATTGGTATTTATTACACATTTAGATAAAATTATAATGAATTCTTGTTTTTGTGTTATAATATTATTAAGTTAATATTTAACATTAATTTTAGTCGGTAATGATAAATTGCAACATCATACGAATTGAGATTAATATAGAAAATGTACATAACTTATTTACATAACTTATATAGGACTTCATCACCTATTTAGGCCTATATCACTTATTTACATCACTTGTCAAATGGTGCAATTAGTTGCAATTATATTCAAATGTCATGTTTGTATATTACAGTCTTTACTGCTATCTATAGATAATTATCTAAACTAATATAACATACTTATTTTGTAAACTGAATTCTTATATTTGATATATACAGTGTTTAAAAAGGTGTGCAGAAAGCAGAAAATAACGCATTACTTGGTTGCTATTGATAGATCCAGCGTGTGCCGCTACTAAGCGATAGAGCAAAGTTTTCCTGTTTTTATTCCTACATATGTCATGTAGGTGAACAAGGCATAAACTTCTCAAGGCAATTATGCCTCGTGTTTGATGGGCATTAGTGTCATAAAATGTATATTTTGTGTTTTTATATTCACTCATCTTAATAAGACACATTACAAATAATGATGTGATTCTAAACTATTCAAATATATCGCGACATATTTTACTGTTTGTAAGTTATTCTGTCTTTTGAATACATTGCTGCACTTTTTCCTATAATCTTTTTCATATTGAATTTCATTTGTTTGTTACATTTCACTCACACATTATATCTAGATTTAAATTTTGCTGACTAGAAACAAAAGACTACTTATGCAACATGAGACCTAAGTCAATATCATGTTACAAATAAATAAATCTATATCAGGAATGTTACAAACAATTATATTTCGTTGAAATATTTAAGTTATTTATAAACTAAAGTGATTAAATTTCACTGTAAAAACATGTTTTGATTATGCATACAACAGTACCACTGCCAGTTATATTAAACATACTGACTTTTATACATAACAGACTATGAAGAGTAAATATTTGCATAAAAGCATCTCTTTGGTGATATCCAGACGCCAGTTGAACACCTATTTTTAATGAACGAAATATCTATTTAAATACTAAGTGCAATTTATTATTCAATTAAGTCAAACAATAGAAATTCTCCCATTAAATTAACAACCAATGAATAAGAAGATACCTAAAGAAAACGACCAATCAGAGCGAAGTGTCTTGTGGGTTTTAGTTATGTTAAAAGCGCGGCGTTGCTTGGCACTTATTGAACGGATCAGAAATAATTGCTGGAAAAAGTTTTGATGAAATCAGTCGACACCTTTTTATCTAAGAGAAACTTAAAGTTTAGAAGTTAGTATAGTTCGACGTATTCAATTTACATCGTTATAATCGACAGTTATAAAATAACACCAATAGATTATATATGGGCAATTCGAATAACATTAAGCGTTGCCTGATGTTTTTATACCAAGATTACACAGCGATAAAAAGCTGTTCTTTAAGTTATCTAAAGTTAAGATAAATATACTTTGTTACATTAGATATTTTTCTTATTTCTTTCAGATAGTTTGAGAAGATGGGTTTAGGAGAAGGTTTAGGAGAAGGAAGAGGGGAAGGACTGGGGGAGGGAGGGGGAGAGGTGGGAAGCTATGGGCCGGATTTAGACATGAGGGACCCTCACAACATTAACGATCATGTTAAAGTAAGTCATCATCATTTATCTAAAGTTTATCTGAGTCTATCTATTTATTCACTTACAAATCTAAGCTTATCGTTTACTTATCTATAAACTTATCTAAGCTATCATGAAACAGAAACGTTTGTAAATAAAAGTAAAATCAGTAAGTTATTATATTTTGAACATAATAACTCATTTCTATCGTGTAATTGAAAGATAATAATCCAGCAACTAAACAAGCAGGTTTACTAAAGGGTGCAGCAAACGATGCAACATCTACTAATGAAGCCATTATTCAAACGATATGCGTGTTTAAAATAATATACATCATAAAAGAATAATATAATTCATAAATGTGTATAGACAATGACTGCTACACGGCTCAGGTTTAAACAGTGGCGTAGCTAGGGTTTATGGCGCCCGGGGCGAAAACAATAATTTGGCGGGGGGCGGGCCCCCCCC
>JAQIXG010003843.1:0-13960 GCA_034700105.1 Oconnorella tubifera | reverse complement strand
CCCCCCCCCCCCCCCCCCGTAACCGGGAGTGCAGAGATTTACTGTGATTGGCGTTACAAGAGATTTCATAAAATTATTCGCTAATAGTGGTTATTCAACACACTTTTTTATTTTCATTATGTTAAATTAAAAGCATTTCTTCTATTCCATTGTTTTTAATAATGTATATTAAATATTTTTTTAAGATAAAGCTTTTGTTTGAGAGTAATTTAAATGATTAAATGAAACAATTTCAATTTGAGAATTACTACTTTTTTGTACACTGTGTAGCACTCCATACACGGGCGACTTTGGATTTGAAGTTTCAGTTCAACGGCAACAAAGGGAAGCTAAGTCAGCTTTATGGACTGTATGATGTCATTTTTTATTTTTTTTTAACTTTCAGTTTACATTTGCATCTTAACTTTAGTTTGAAAAAGCATTCTTTATTCTCTAAGATAAAAGAAAAATCATCTTCATCAGATCAGCCGAAAACAGAAAAAAAAATGTACCGTTATGAAATATCTATGGTAATCAAAAAATTACTAGAAAAACATCGAATGAATCATTGATTTAAATATCACCATAATAGAATATTAATACAACAGATAATCTAAAATTAAAATAAGGCGTATCTTTGTGCCCAGTTTTATCCATATATAACTATTACTATGTAAGATTTCTTCACTTACTCATAATGACTTAGTTACAAGCAGAAAAACCGATAGTAAGTTATCCGAAGTTATCAATAATGTCATTCAGTTATGCTAGTAATACTTAATATGAGATTATTAGTATTTATATTTATTGATATCAATACAGTGATTAATAATTGTCATTCTGATATATCCTTTTATTTGTTTTAATTAACGATTTTATGTTGTTTAGTATTCAGAGACCGATCACAAGCTGTATATCCGACCATTTATCGAATGCCCTATTATATATCGCTTGTCTCGAGCCCCACCTCGTGGCAGTCTGCTGCGAGTACTTCCGGTTTACGTTCGACCCGAACACGTCCAGGAAGTGGTCAGACGTTGTCCCAATCATCAGGTCAACAAGGTCTCTGTGGAATCGTCTGGATCAATCCGTCATCTTATTCTTTCAAGTCATGTCAATTCTGTTTATGAAGAAGATTCACTTACTAGTCGGTTAAGTGTTGTGATGAATCATGACTATACCAAAGGTTGCTATATCAAGTTTATATCTAAAGCTATATATTTCCATAAAATCGGTATTGTTTATATACTTTAAATAAGAAAATGGTTACTTTAGTTACGCATAATGCTGAAATAGATTTTTATTAATTAGTGTTAAACAGTATTAAAAGCTTACCTTCATGCTGAACACTGCAACGAATCCATTTAATATTACTCATAAATACTCAAAGAATGCTGTAATTTTTCTTTTTCATTCATGATATTTTCTTTTGAGGTGGGGGGAAGGAACGTTAAAAATAAAAAATGACATAAATCAATGATATGACCCAGTGTATGACATTATAGAATCGGTCAAGGTGATTAGACAATCTTATCAGAAAAAATGTTATAATGAAAATTATAAATTGTAGATTGTAAATTATTGACCAACTATGTATAACTGACATTACTAATAAGTTAATATAGTAAAATCCAAGTGATTACTATATCTTAGATAACTGTAATATGATCATCGAGGTGTTGTTGTCACTCGATTTGGCAAGATTCGATTCCACAGTCAGATATATGAAAATCACGCATGATGGTATTTCATCAATTGCAGATTTTTCTTATAAAAAAGTTTATAGTGATTTTTTTATAATTTTATACAGATTCTGATTGGCAGCTTCGCAAGTTTCAATTCATGTGCTACAGTTCATGCGTGGGGGGATTGAACCGCCGACCCCTGCAACTTATCTTTACCCTGGAACACGAGGGCCTCGTGCTTGGTCGGCAGTCCTTTGAGGTGAGGATATGCGCTTGTCCTACTCGAGACCGCAGGGGGGCTGAGAGAGGTCTGACTCGTCCCTTGCCTACATCCAGTATTGCTAGGAAATTATTCTCTGATCGCTCAGTGATGAGAGATGCCCCGAGGACTGCTGAATTGAAGGGAAAGAAGATTAAGGTGGAAAAATTTGATAGCCAAGAGAAGGATGATGTTTTTAAGTTGAGTGTAAGTATGTTTATTCTTGTATTTTAACTTTAAATTACATCTATTGATTAAACTATGGTATAATTTTTTACGTGATCTGTAATAACAATGATGAGTAAACACTAACATACTTTTTTTAATATAAGGTTTCATTTTTTGTTCAAGAGCAATAGTAGTAGTAAATTTGATTTTCCAGCAATATTCATACAATTTACAATAGCATATGTAACATATATAATAAACCCCTATAGTAAAACTGGAGAGAAGTGAGTTAAGACTTAAAGCAATAGAGAAATACCTTATGACCAAATCAGTGATTATTTATAGATTCTACTTATTGACAAAATATATTATCAGTCCATACCCCGCGCCTTCCTATCACAAAGATTTCAGAACTTGCTAACATTATATTCAATTCATATATTTAAATTTATTCTTGTTTAGGTTCGTGGACGTAAAAGCTTTGAATTATTAAGCCACATTCGAGACCATCTTGAGATAGGTTATTTTCTTCCTCCCCAACAATTTCAGCAATATAGCGCCATGCAGCAACTACACCAACAACAAGTTCAGCAGCAGTTAAAAAATACTCGAGCAATCTCAGGAATATATAAATAATCAATGGATGAAATAAATGTTTGTATGTTTAATTTACTGTTTCTTTCTGAAAATTCAGTATTATTACAGAAAGTTTAATTTATGTTAAGAAATTAATCATTTTTTTGAAATCCATTGGTGAAATATTTGATAACAGGACTCGGAAGTGACAGATTCAAGTTTGAATTCCTTGAAAGCACATGATATTCTATCACGAATTGCTGCATCCTTTAGTATTTATATATCAAAACACAATATTGCAAAATATGTATACAGACACAGGTACGCTTTAATTTAAATATTTTGTGAAAACAGCATATTAATTTTAATATAACAAATGCATTTAGATCATGTACTCGATCATGTATTCATTGTTGAAGGTATTCTTACATAGTTTTGGATTATGTGGACAGAGTCCTTGGAAGTGCAGTGCAGCGCACTGCACTTCCAAGGACTTTTAATTGAGTCAACTGATTCCACGTGTGAGTTTAGACGTGACTGTCAAATTCTTACCATAAGAATGCTTGATAATCAGGTAGGGTAAACCTCATCTTCGTAAATGGTTTTAACTGGTCTGTTATGACACCATTAATAATATATTAATTAATTATTTATTTGATACATTAAGACAACTCTATATTTAATGCCAAGAAATATATTGTTTTTTTTTCAGACACAGACGACTGATAACCAAAAAACAACTCTTCAGACAAATTGAAATACAGTGGTCTTATTCTTGCTATGAACTGATTGGCTTATGTTTAATATTTAATCCTTTTATGTTTTCCATGGTTTTCATTCTGTTTCATTCTATTTAGTTGGCATCGAGTTGCACTGAAAAGAACTAAATTCTTTTCATTTTTATTAATAGATCTTTATTGAAAGTCGCTTTCATTTATGGTCACGGAAATTATTAACTTCAAGGGTTCCTGAATTGCAATTAGGCTCTATTTCAAATTATATATTACACGCAGCGTAAACAATTAAATAGGAATATTTAAATTCTTTGATGCAGTAGTCACTGACAAATTCCGCCACAATGCTCCAATTTTAACGTTAACATAATCAATTCTAATTATGGAATATCCATTGAGTTAAAGGTTTAGCGGGATATCTCTACATTTATATAATTACTCTAACATGAAATAAAAATAATTGATACTTGTCAATTGATAAAGCATTAAAGTTGAAACTTGTATTTCCTATATACATCATATAAAATTTCATAATTATTTTATTCCTTACAAATTGAATTCATTCAATTACTTGCTATCTCTGGCTTTTCTAAAAGTCTATTTTTTATCTTATAGTGAACTTTTTAACTTTCAGCTTTGCTCCATTTATATTTTATTACCTGTCTTCCGATTGCATTGAAATAATCTATTGCTCTAATTTTTATTTATGTGTAGCCATTTATCAATTGCTCAACATTTTGTCATCATTTATTGTTATTTTTACAATCATTATAAAATTCCTATGAATGCCAGGTTTTTGTAACCGTTATTTCATTGTTTATATTCCCTCGCTCAATATTAAAGCATTTAATAAGAAGTTAAATTACACACTTTAAATGTTGCACGCATTGGTACTAACTATTGGTTTTAATTATTGCTCACTTTGCCAACCATGTCATATTAGTTCACAAACTGTGTTCTCTACGCTTATATAGCCTTATAGATCTATGACATTAGGTTTTTTTGTTATGTAATTAAAGTTTAAATGTACTTTGCTCTTTATTTAGTTTCATAGCGAATTATAAATTTTAAATTAACAATAATTGAACTTGTAGTTTCTGGTAGTGCTTCTTTTTCGTATTTGGTTCAGTCTTTTTCTTACAAGTTCATATACTTAAACTTGTAAAACTCTATACAAAACTTTGATAATTTTTAGTAATTAATTTAAGCAACATAATGCCATTATGATAGATGACAGATCCATTATATTTTGTTACCCTTGAATAGCTTTCTTGCTAATTATTGCAACATTATTAAAACGATGAGACTCTTCTTATGATTTTATCAAGTTTCATTTATGCAAGACTTTGTTTTATTGATAGTCATTTCCCTGAGATACGGTAATTATGATCTGCTTTTTAATGTGTACCGATTTATACTCTGTCTTCATAATCTTTAGCCTATATTCTTAATTATCAATATTTCTTATAGAAAGAATAGTTATACATATTTTAGGTAATTATTTTTTATGTTTACTTGAAAAAATGACCCCCGACTCCCCTGCAAAGAGCTGAAATCCATGTTCATCAATAAAAGTTAACTTTTGTTAATTAGAATAATCGTTAGAGAAAGAAAAAAAGATCACTGAGTTTTTGGTATAAGCGTAAATGTCTTCGGTCTCCGCGTACGTGTCTGTGCAACAACACTACAATACTAGTGGGGGAGTTATTCAGTGGCGTAGCTAGGGTTTATAGCGCCGGGGGCGAAAATAATAATTTAGCGCCTTTGCAATAACTAAGCCAAACTTCAATATTTTTCGCAAAATTTTGTCATTTTGTAGAAAAGGATTTGACGTCTATATATATAACAAATTTGACATCTAAAGAGTAAAATACTTTGATATCTCATTGTGTTTAAGAGTTATGAAAAAGCCTCAAATTGAGAATAAAAAAATCAACGACATATACCGTAAACCCTTAAGCTCTGATTCGCTGCGCTTAAAGTGAATTTTAAATCTACGAAAATACTTTATATTTAAATTTAACTAAATCAATTTTTTCAAGATCATGAAATTGTAGTAGTTGCTTCATTCAAACAGGTCGTCAAATATTTATTCTTGGAGCTACTATAGGAGTCAATGACCATGGGGCAATCCTCCAAAAATATTATGCAGCTATGTCTAAATAGCGAAACGTCACAATAGAATGAAAACTGATGAGGAAGAGATTTGCAGTGATGCCTCAAAAATTCATGGACACCCACATCGACAACAAGAAAAAGACTGTATGCGCAAATGAGAACACGATTCCTATAAAATGACCCATTTGAAATTTGTTTTCAGCAACTTATTTCACACAAATTTATCAAATATCAAGAATGCTTTACCTTAAAGCTTGTATTCTTTTTACAGTATATAAAAATGGGGGGGGGAGGTGTGTGATCGTCCCTATCGCATCCCTCCCACCATTTTATTGAAAATAAAAATTTAGAAATTGTCTTAGCCTAATAAGCTTACAGTTTTTGACGTAGCAAATGGTCACAATTAGTTACTTAGTTTTACTATAGAATCATTTTTTATCAAAGATTTATTTCATGATAGATAACCTGCCAGAATACTTAGGCTCAATAGTAGTCCGGCTTTTCCATTATTGCGCTATTACGCAATAATGAACCAAATTACCCGCTACTAGGTTATTATCCTACAATTGAGAACATTGGCTCTGGCCCAAGGTAGCAGAATGCTGCAACAACGGCCTAAATTGGCCTCCTAACTGTATTTTAATTTAAAATACCAACAGCGACAAAACTGTATTAAATTAGTAAAATGTAAGTTACCAGTGCTGTAACTCAAGTAAACTTGAGTTACGGCACTGGTAACACTCAGTGCTCCACTGAGGGAGCGGGATATCATTATCTTGGCTTCTTGACCCTCTTCGTGTGTAATATAGCTACCGTGGCATCATCTACAGCAGTGCTGCGGGGCCTGACTGTGCTGGGCAACCCATCCCCATCAAGAATTATACAAAATTCTGATCAAAAATCATGAAAAATGTGAACTTTGACTGAGTTCCAAGCCCTTTAGTTTGTTATTTAAACACAATTTATATATGCTTAAAAACCATTTTTCGTTTTATTTTTTGTCCCTGTATGCCTACACGGATTACCACTCATGTGTGCTGGACGGGTGCTCAATTATGCACACGTGAGGATCGAGCAGCTTTCAGGATGCAAATTATTTAAGTAAGATCAAAATGTAGGGAGGAGGGGGGAGGGGGGGGGGGGGTTGGTAGAAAAACTTTCCGTGGAACCTATGGTGATAATTACGCCATTACCCTCCATCATAATTGTTTTAGATTATCTTTTATCAGATCCTTTGAGATTGAATTATTAAATTAACTATGCGCTCTCTTATCGACAATTTTGGTATTTTGAACTCTTTTTGTTGACATGAAAAAGTCAGAGAATTGTTTTTACTCAAACTGAATATACTATTTTAAAATTTATTGTTAAATTTAGGCGGAAGTAAAGAATAGTGATCAGTGTTTTTGAATTCTCCATTCCCCAGCCACCGAAACTAATTGTTTATTTAGTCTTTAGGCATCAACACATAATCTGAAAAGTTACGAAGGCTTAAACCTAGGCCTACTTCAATAGGTCTATAACTTAGTAGATTTATAACTTATAAATTTAATACTAGCGGTAGGCCTGATTATGTAAGACTAAGTAGGCCTAAATTATTATTGTACATAGTGTAGACCGAATGCTATCGACATTTTGTTTATCAATGATTTTATAGTATTTTAATTAACATTTTGCACATATTGCAAGAATTCTCACATATTCTTCATTTGCATCTAATTTGAATGATGTTGCAAATAATATAACCATGCGCCGAATTTTTAAATATGCGTTGTGATGAATTTTATATTATGTTTGCTCTAACTTGCATACTATATTGTACTTACTATGCGGATAAGATCATAGTTTATTTCATCTTTAATTTAGTTATTCATTCTGCCAAAACTAATTACATTTTTATGAGACACCATGTACAATGCTCGTCGTTTGTACTTTACATAGAAACTGCACTCGCTACACTCAGTGCGCGATCAATACTAGCCTAACCTCGCACTATGCTCCCATCAATCCTAGCAGCGGTTCTAAAATTACGGCTAAAAAGGCGGGACTACAGTGTAACAATCGCTAAGACAGACTTGATATTGAACGCAGGACATGTTGAATTGCGTCTAGTACAATTCGCACGCGTACGATCACAGTCGTGAGAAATCTATTCTAGGATTGTTGTTGTTGTTGTTTTTGTCTGGATGAAATCGCACATTTGAATCAGTCTGAAATTTTTAGCGGACTAGCAAGAGAGAATTGATTTTACAGCGAATTTACTATAGTTTGATATTTACTGTTAATGATTCTAAGGATTCAGGTATTTAAATTTCTATACATTGACTAAAATGATAATATAGATTGACTAGAAATTAACTATAGATGTTAAAAACAGATAAATTGATAATGATGTTTTCTTTGACCTTAACAATAATTAAAATTGTATATTATGGCTTTTCATTTAGGTATTAAAACATATGCCTTTAACACAAATATTTATGAGTTTATAGCATACAATATTATATAAATCAATTAATACTGTATCAACCTATAGTTCATCTTCTTGAGTCAATTCAGTCGCGTGCAATGTAAAATTGATGCTAAATTTTCGTAAAATTGTTTTTACCAATTTAGGTGTTCAACTAGCTCTTGTAAATGTTATTCTGCTAAAAAAAAGTCAAATATTTCACACTTTGCTGATACAATATACTGAGTATAGCCAATATCATAATGTAGACTAGCTAAATCTGTTAAATAACATCTATGTCTTGACTTCTCATCATTTCAGTCTTTACCAGAATGATTTGGACAATGAGTGATTTTGAGATGTGAAACTATTTGTATATACTTGATGCAAGTGCTATTGTTAATCTAATCTTGTAATTTAATCATTGACTGAATTAATCTTTAGGTTTTTAATATACAGATATCGAATCCTTTATTCATCATTTTAAATCACTATATGAATAATTGTTAAAACAGTACTGAACTTTCTACTGCTTCTCATTGAATCTCTCTCGCATTGTCAATGAGTTTGATGAATACTTTACACAACGGCTCGGTGCTAACAAGCCGCAACATGACCAGCTTTCAAACTTCAGACTACAACAGTCAACCTCACAAAAACGCTCCATCTTTCACTTGCACATCCGTTGCATCAAGATTTGACAGTGCATCCATGTTGCAGTCCAACAGCTTACTCTTCTCTATCTTGACAAACAAAACAAATATTTTATCTCAGGAAAAATACGCGAATAATTCTGAAACTGTGATGCCAAGATTTTATCCTGGAAAGGTAGTTAACAATAATTTATTTCCATTTTCTAATAATTTTGTTCCATGCAGTGGCAGAAATAGCTCAAACGAAAATAATGACAATAAAAACATTTCGCACACAGTTTCCAAGCCAAGCAATTCATTAATTATACCTCAGTCCACTTCTAATTCTAACGAAATGCCTGAAAATTCTAACATTGACTGGTTGCCGAGATTTGAAGTAGAGGATAACAAAAGCTCAAGTCCTGATGATGTGATGAATTTTGATGACGCATCCAACGAATCGCCGCGTTATAGAACCAGTGCAGGCAACAGCTTCAGCTCAAATACCAGTTCACTTGAGTTTACACACATGAGAAGCAATGAAGATGACGTTGTGGAACAAGCTCGCACTAAACTCATTCATCTTTCCACCAAAACTGGATCCAATTCAGGCTCACCTCCTATGATTCTTCCACTACCAAGCGCCTCCATGAAGAGCCTGAGTCACCCTGGGACACCTCCATCACCTCCACGTCCTCAACTTCGGCGCAAGTACTCTATGGGAAACCAGGATTATCTTCGAACAAAGCGACATGGATCTCGTCTGGAACGTAATGTCTATGATATAAACCCAGTTGATCTCTCTATTAAACGCAAACGCTCTGAACCCTGTGCTCCTACTCAACTCGATGACGAAGCTGACACGGAGGATCAGAATGGCATAAATGAATGCTCCATTCTGCGCTCTGCGCTCCGTGGACGCTGCTACACATTTGCTGGGCGCGGATCTTCAGATCTAACGGACAGAAAACTAAGCGCAGCAAACAGTGGCAGCCAGGATTGTTTGACGCCACACAATGGACGAGGGCAAGTGACTCTCGCTAAACGTAATCTCTACCCGGTCAAATCACGAGTCCAAGAAAGACTACACGCTATGGTCAACTTTGTTCTTGACTTGCCAGAGTTCAAATCTCTCCCTGTAGGCGACCAGAAGGCTCTTCTTACAGGCTCGGCTCACAGGCTGCTTCTGCTCTTCATGGCTGAGGCTAATCTTGAGTTTGCCGTTACCGCGGTACACTATGATGATGAGAAGTCAGTTGCTTCGGCAACGGTTGCCAATGAGGAGGGAACTGGGCAGCAGCGACAGAGACTTGAAGTGCCGACTAGACAGTTTGTGGAGGGGGTTCAAAACTTCATCAGTAAGTGTCAGACTATAGGCATCAGACCTTCAGAGTATTTCTTTATGCGATGGATCATTCTCTTCCATGCAGGTATGCGATTTATTCTCTTGTTTTATAAATATGTTTAGTTAACATAATTAATTGATATGTAGCTGTGTACATATTGTCTGACTGGCTGATATCATATCACCTGATGACTATTTATGCAAAGCGCGCTTTGTGATTCTATATACACAGAAAGTGTATGGTAAATACATACATAATTTGTTTGTGTTAAGAATTAGTTTATATTAAAATGGGTTGATGACATTAAGGATTTGATATAGTTTCTTTCTTGAAATCAAAATTATAAAAAGTTTAAAATCTCAGATTTTGGGTTTTAAGGAGTTTGATTTTGGAGGAGATGGCCATAATTACAACAATTATTTACATATGTTGTTAGAAATAAAAACTTTTACTGAGTAAAAGCTTAAAGGTTTGAAGTGGTGTATAAATTGAAATAAAACTGGAAAAAGAGGGATTTTTGTTATTACTAATAGCATGCTAGCAATACTAGCTATGTTCCTGTTTCTTTCAGTCTTATAAATGCATTATTAGTGTGTATTGGCTTATCATTCAAATGTCTGTGGGTGTTGGATAATGATAAACATTTCTGAGTTATTCACATGCACCAAAGTACAAGGCTAAGCTAGCAATAACAGCATGCCTAGGCTTTGCTAGTACAAGTGGTCTACTTATATCATTTCAAGGGACATTTTCTGTATAATATGTGTTAGTCATGCATAATAAAAGATTAAGTACTGGATTTTATGATATAATGCTTTGTGAGATTGTTATGATTAAGTAGTCTCTTATATTCATTTTCTATAAAAATCCTGTTACAAATATAGAATATATATAGTTACAAATATATATATATAGTTTTTTTATTTTTGCCTTCTTTCTCTATTAGTTATTTATTTACATAGTTTCTCTATTCTTTTTTCACTGTTTTAGCCGGTTTTTGCTTGTTGCTTATTTTTTAAAAAAATTATACTATTTATAAAATATTCAATATTCTTAAATATTTCCATTAATTGTAAGTCTATAATTGTTGAATTTTGAGTATATTTTCGAGAGCAAGTTACCTTCATGCCCTAAACTACATTTCAGAAAAATTCTAGAATCTAAACCCAGGTATTGGCAATATTTTCTAATCGGTTCGAAAACTTACATTTTGGGATGTGTTTGAGGGGTCTCAATTATTTTCAATAATATAATGTCATAAAAAGTAAAACTTATAGCAGTTTCATCTCTTAATGTGGAGGGTGGACTCGCCGCTCTTAGATGGGGGGGGGGTCTCAACCCCCTACTACCTTTGATGCCTGTGCACCTCAGCCTTTTTGTTATAAAGCTTATTCAGCTGTAGAACTTTGGCTTATTCTGACCGCATCAGGGCCACAGAACATAGCGCGCTGGGCCCAGTAGACTGACCGAGGATCGAGGCCATATGAGGTCAAAGCTCCAGCGAGTAATTAATTCCAGCCAGTACTCTTTGGTCTACAGTGCAATGTTGATTGTCACTAATGTGATCTCTGTTTGACCCAGTTACTACTGATCTTTATCTGACGGTTTTAAAAGACCAACAATGATTTTTGATGACCTCGCTGCCTTTTTTGTAACACAAATTATTTTATTATAGCACTGAGCTGTTAATAATCTAAGAGTACGGTAAGTGCTTTTTGTAGAAATCTGTAAGGTTATAAGAATATGAAGATTTTATTTGTACTTAAATATTGTACAAGATGAGATTTGTCTTTTCACAAATCTCTTGTTTGAGTTGGCTTATTTTTGTTGAAAAATCAATCGTCTGATTTTCATCAAATTGTATATTTATTTTATATTTTAAATTAGAGTATCAATGAAGTAGCTTCGGTGAATGAAAAAAGCAAATATATGAAAAGATGACCCATTTGGTTCAGTGAAAATGTAAACAATATAATATTATACATTATAAGGTACAAGTTCAAAAATAGACAAGTGTTCATCCTGTATTAATATAGTGTTTACAATTATTGCTTTATAACTGTGGGCTTCACTGTCAAATATCCGGTAGTTGGAAATACTGATGGTTATTATTTGTCATCATAACCGTCAGTTTTGTTTGTCACTTATCTCTAATTGACATAATTCAAAGAGCAAGTCGTGATATAACTTATTATGATTCATATTTGATTTATTATAAAGCATGAAAATTATACTCAACTATGTATATATAAGAAAAGAAAAATAGTATTAGCAGAAGTATATTGTACTAGAATTTGAAATTATGAGTCAGTTATTATTGATGCCGGCAGAAGTAATATAAATTCGTTTAACATTGAATTTTATTAACGATAATTCAATATCTCAAAAATATCTATAAATATTAATAAAGTAGAAATTTTAATAAATAAATAAATGATCTTAGCTTATTCTTTTCTCGAAAAGGCATAAATCTAATTGAAATGTATACACCGTTACCCGATATAATATTAATCCAACCGAAACAATAATTACATCAAATTTTTCAAAATACTGTATCAAGTAAATAAATTGTTCGATTTTCTGAGAAATAAAATGCCTGAATTTTAGTAACATCGGACTAAGACCAACTAATGATATTTATTTAATTAGGGAATTTATAGGTATTTATAGGCTTTCGCTATATACATAATAATCGCATTGATTAATGGCTTGAGCATGCTAACGGTTGCAGCCTTAGGGCGGATCGAGGCTCAACGACCTTGCAGTGGACTAAAGTACTGGCCCATGGGCCATGGTATGCTTTCATAGTAGCGGCCAAGTTGTATAAGCATTCTTTCGTAAATAGATACTTGTTACTAGCAATACTACTCGCTGTAGCGAAGTGATGTGTTAATAAATCTGTTCATCACGATTAGTCCATATTAAACATTTCTATGAATTGTTTTCAGGAATGGAGACCGGCTAGATGTATTTTATAAAAGTTTTGAAATACGTTAATTATGGCGATAGTAAAATTTAGATTTGGAATTAAAATGTAGTTTTTAATCTAATACTGGAAAGTAATATAATCCATTGTAATTGAAAAACACGAATTTTCTTAACTGAGCATATTTTTGGTGTAAAATTTTAACTTAACATCACAAATATTGAACTAATTCATGTGAAATGATACAATATTGAGTGTAAAGAAAATGAATAATTGTTCATTGATATATTGTTGAATATTAGTAGCTACTTTTCTAATACTTGTCTTGTGAATAAATAATGAACTTATTAAATCTGAATGTGATACAGCTAGTTTCTGTTATGTATAAAATTATTTACTGGTAATAATACTCGTGCTCTAATTCTTCTATATAATTTATAGCAGACTAATTACTATTTAAGACTTGACTCTATTTATGGAAAGCACAAAAATTAATCATTGAACTTTCAGTTCGTAGTTTTCCATTTCAATGTTTCCAATTATTGTAATTATTGAGACTTAATTCTCAATAATGCTTAATAAAGTTGTTTTCTCCTTGAGCAGATAATAATAGAGTTTTGATTATTGTAGAAATTTTAAGAGCTCGAGGACAATGATGTTGAGTTGTTTTGATTCTAGAAGTTACAATGAAAACAACTCAATTGAATTCATGGCCACGTTTGATTAAAGTCATTGCCCGTACACAGATTTGATATTTTACTCTGACTGTCTCGGTCTACAGACTGTATTAAAAAGTTAATGCTGTTAATATTCTCTTTAGTCTTATTTGTTATATTTACAAAATTTTGAACGTTTTAATGGTGCTTAAAAAATTGTTTTAGAAATCGATCTTAGTAGGCTTACTGTAATTCAACATATATTTTTGTCACTTTTAATCTACGCTGTTTAAAAGTAATTCAGTATAGAGATTGACTCCATTCTTATTACTGAAATGATTTCTATATTGTAAACTTGATGATATATATTTATATGGTATTGATTGTCTAATAATGTTTCAACATTTTTGACAATTTAGAGCAAGTTAGGGA
>JAQIXG010003842.1:0-13962 GCA_034700105.1 Oconnorella tubifera | reverse complement strand
GGACACTAAAAGGACAGCAACGATATCACTGAAGAGCTTCATATTGATATGGTATTCCATAATATAATTACTGCGCAATCTAAAAAACAAAATTAATGTTACTTTCATAATTAAAATTTAGTCTAATTTATTTAGTCGCAATTATTTTTATTTTATTTAGTCTGATTTTACTTTCGCAACGTACTCTAGACTGACGCGCCTATGGGATTGGTGACACTATTTCAGTTCGTGCACCAACATTCACATTAGCGATTCCGGTGACGATTTAATATCAAATCAATAATAATGATTACAATAATACTCACTTTAATTTTTTACTAACGATAAATTCATAAAGCATAAATTAATAAACTCACGTCTGATAAACTTACGTTAAAAAATGAATATCGTGTTCAAGTATATATTCTACGGCTATATATAGGTCTGTCCTTTCCTGAAGTATTTCACTAACTCAATCTCTCGTTACGCAATTTGTTTTTTTAAAAAGGAATCTGTCTGTCAGCATTTAATAGTGTATAGCAACAGGCAAATTCGAAGAAGTTATTTTCTGGGGAAGGAAATTTTGACTTCAAATAACCAAAGCGGCATTGTAATTATGAAAACGGGGATCGCTCTGAAAATCCTGACATTTTTCTGGTCTTTAATAGAAATTTAGAGCGGAGCTGAATGATAACTAACATTTAGTTGTGTGATATTTTCGTAGAAAACTAATAAATTAACATGTTAAGACGGTTACAAAATCGAAAAGGCCAAATTTGTTACCTTTGATCCTCCATAACGTTCCACTTCTAACTCTTTCCAAAGAGATTTTTTAAAAATAATTCGTTAGGCCACTCAGCTTTATTAAGTGTTATAAGATTAATTTGAATGTGTAGGCCTACAATATATTTGAAAGGAAATAATGTTCACAAATAATCAATTTTAAGCAATGTTTCTTATAACTGACACGGCCAATATTTTACTAATTTCTATAATTGAGGGCCGACTCCTCTGTTTGCTCTCCCTTATCAATCAATATGTAGAGCATTTAATTATATATTAAATAAATGAAATAGAAGTGTGCGATCATCGACCTTGATAGACTACATGACAACGGAATAATACCAACAACAGCAATGCTGGCAAAACTCTTAGTTCTCTTAATTTAACTCTATCAACTGACATTAAAAAATAGTGTGAAATCTTTTGTAGAATCTCTTCTGGCGTTATTTTTAAATTCTCCGGAATAAAGTTTGGGATATTTTCTAGTATTGATCTGAATGAAATGATCACAGGGTGAGGGAGAGAGGTGACTCCCTCTTTTGACTATAGTTCCTTTACAGGTCACTGTTTACGTTAAATATGATCACTTGTGATCAGTATTGAAGATTCGCAATTGAATACACTCTTGAATGCCCGAAAATGCTTTAATCACGAAGCGATTGTGCGGATTCAATGCATTTTCTTTTAGTGAAATCATGTTTTTTCTCAAATTAAACAAAGATAAACATTAGAATATTAATAAAAATCTAGTGAACACGTTTAACATTATTTTCAATTATTATTGGTATAAATTGTTTACCACTAGATCTGGGGCAAAAGGGAATAAAATTATTTTTATTAAATTTTACATGTTTATTATGAAAAATGGTAATTAATAACAATACGATCATTGTTTTATGGCACGACATTGAAGCCTTGCAAGGCTTCAAGAAATCAATATTAATAGGTGCATTTTCAGTTTTTCCTAAATATTGGCATGATTACGGTAGTATTGGCTGGTTTCCTGATTAATTATCGTTAAATCCCAAAGTCATTACCGAATATCTGAGCAACATAAAAACACGACTCAACGGAACTATCAATTTTAACGATAAAACATTAATATTAGTTGATGTCAAGAAACTAACGATTTAAATTAATGCTAAGACACTTTTAGCAAAATTAGGCAAACGTTTTATTTCTTGGCAGAAATTTTATTGATTATCATAATCTATGGTAAAAGTTTCCACGATATTAAATATTGAATGTCTCATTGCACAGGAAATAAAAATAACTAAGCGTCATGGTACTATCAATATTAGGAAAGTATAACTGACTAATTATTTTGGAATAAACACAATGCATATCATTCACTAATGCAGTTAAGCCTGCTCACTTAAAAACCTACAGGACTAACACTAATGCAGAAATATTTTCTCGCTCATGCACAGTATTAAGATGAGAAATACAGAGAGCACACAGACTGCTTTTTTGTTTACATTAGACGGAATCAATGAATATTGATAAAGGCGTACGTTACGTTTTTACCTGGCGATTGTTATTAGAATTGACTAAATTAAAATATTTATTAACCCGTTTATGTCATGCAGTTTTTAGGTAGGCAAAGCATGCTACCTAATTTGCGGCGCAAATTTGCGGCGGATTTACTGTTGAAACTCCAATAAGTGCTAAGGTGTAAAGATATGAAAGTAATTATTTTAAATGTCAGTAAGCTTATATAAGCTTATAAATTTTTCGAAGCTTCAAAAATCACGTTGAAAAGTTTATCATGAGTTTAAATGCGTTTCAATTTAATTCACTTACAACTAGTGCTGTGGTTAATTATAGATAGATAAATGAATACATGAAAGTAAATTATTGTAAGTATTATTAAAGAATCACTTTTGATTTGACTGAAAAATTAATAAATGAATATAATCCCGATTTCTATGTTCAAGATCATTTGAGGTTGTTAAATCAATTTTTACCGTCTGTATTGGATCCGAAAAATGATCAACGAATATACCTAAATTAGTTTGAACTAACTAAAAAAGAGTTTGCTACAGTCAATTTGTATATATAAACTATTTAAGTTGTAGGCTATTTTCGCAAAGAGTTACAAGAAAGTAGTATACTATGGTCCTGAAATCCTGAAGCATAAGAGTAAAAGTTAACAAATTATCTGATTTTTTAGCTGATTTTGTTTTAGCTTAAAAGTCGTTTTAAATTAACTGTTTTAAATACGTATAGTAAGCTTTACTTTTATCAACGAAAATTTAAAGTTTTGTACAGTCTTGTACTAAGAATTACTAATATGCGCATAGGGTTTTACTTTCTAGACTAGCAAAATAATTAATTAGCAAAAAATATAATATATTTTTTATGAAATAAAAAAAACAATTTAGTAATTTTTCATGATTCTATTAAATTAATAATTAAAGTATTTATTATAAAGTAGCGCGAGCGATGAAGTATAACGCAACTTATGTTGCTTGTTTCTTGTTGATTTATCGAATAACGTTACAACATTTATATAGGATTCTTGTTGGATACGCTAAGCAAGGAAGGGTTAAATGAAAGTACGGCAAGACTTAGTTGCTATCGCGCAGCTAATCCATATGTGAGAGACGTCCTACGCGTTTAGTCAAAAATGATCATCATAGGCCGTCATGATTATATTCACAAGACACTGATTTATTTATTCCCTGATGTCTTTATATGAGTTAATGGCTATATCTGACTATATAAGGAAATGAAAACACAACTTAGCAATAATTTTTGTAACGTTAGTAAAAGATCTATGGTAAGATTGCTTTTTTTCTTAATTTACAGTTATTAATACTGATTTTTTTCTATGTTTAAATGTATATAGGTGTAAATTAAAATAGAGTAGAAAAGCTATATACTTATGATATATTAAACATTATTTCAAGACCTGGGTTTTGCAATAACGTTGAATATAAGAGTAGCCAATGCTATTATCAAGTATTTTGTGCAAATACTGATTACAAATAGTACAATTAACACAAGTAAAACATACTAATTTTGTGCAGTATATATTCTGATGCATTATTCAAATTATTTTCAAAAATATTTCTGTGACATTTTGCTAGTAATGATCATATTTTATTAAATTTCATTTCAGAACTTAAATAACTAGTAAGAAAATTAAAATGGAATCACAGGATTTCAAAAAGCAACTCTTTTATACGATTAGAGTATTTCTTATAATTGGCGCAACTCTACACTGCTTTATAAGTAAGAGATAGATTATCATCATCATCATTTTGTCGTCATCATCATAATTAGAAACATCATCATGATCATTTTTTATAATATATTCGAGTTATCATTATCCAGAACTGAACCTGTATCTCTATAGAAGGACACTTAAGGACATATATTTGTGCTATCATGCCACTAGCATTCTTCTCCTTCATAAAGTCTTAATAGAAAATAAATTTTAAAGATAATGGTGAGGCTTATATTTCAGAGTGTTTTGCATCAAAGTAATGCCCTTTAGAGAACTAAACATTTAATTATCCAATTTAAAACTAAGATAGGCCTAGTCCTACATATATATAATCTATATGCTTACAATCTTAAGAATAAGAATACGTTTACCTACTCTTTGATTCATATGAAACAGTAATTTTAAATAACATATAATTGTGATAGTTTACATGTATTTGTCCATTGATTAATGTAGGTTAGTGACACCTTACTCATTTTATATTGTCTTATGTATTCCGTGTTAATCATTAAATGTTACCTGTATTCATTAACAGCTAAAGCGAGTGGTCAGTCTTGTACTACAGCAATCAGCGATAATTGTACTAAAATTGTAGACGATGTCTTAGGTGAATACGGCTACCAGGACTCCAACTTTAATGCAACAAGAATGGCCAAATGGTGCAGGTAAAGTAATGCAGGGTTCATTATTTATTTTCATTTTAAAAAGTCCTATCGATATAATTATAGTTTATGACTATAACATTTAAAATATATATATTGAAAAGCCGACTGTTATGGTCAACTGCACAACCAACATTGGTGCTGTTGATCACTCCAATTAGTTGTGCTGAAACAACATCTTTACTTGTAAGCGTTTACATTGTGTAACAAGATGTTTTCTTGGATAAATGGTGCCTACTCCAAAAATATCTCTATCCTGTGCATCATGGCATATGAGCAAAGAAATGAGCACAGAGCGGCCCATTTCACTTTGTGCAAGAAGATGACAGATCTTCTAATTCTGAGTGTTTTTTGTGAAAGCATTAGTAAGGACAGACCAGACATGTCTAACTTGTGTTAGTGTTAGCACAAGTGAACGATTGAACATCAAATCACTCTTTTGGGGGTCTTTCGGTGGGTACCAACAAAGACTACCACAAAAGAAGACATCGAACTTTACGATCTTCTCAAGAAATCCAGGCTTCACCCTATTGCTTATCTCGTAGTTAAAAAACCTATCAACAACCTATCAACGTATCTCGGGTTTCATTTTCGGTATTCGACTATATTGAAAAATAACAAAAAGGTTTACTCAGTACAAGTGGTTTCGAAAGAAATTTAATGCAACGCTACACTATGTGAGCAATATACTGTACTGTTGTTAAGGATTTTGCACCATCATGGAATTTACACACTCCGTAAATTTATGCATTCTATTCTCCATATACTATCTAACTACAGTTATTTCGATGATGCATTACAATGTCCTTGTCTTGTATGGACATCCACATGTTTCTGTAAACCTGTTGAGTTGGTTTTAATTTATATAAATTGAAGAAGTAACAAGAGTCCGCTATAGTCGCTAATGTTGTATTACAGTGCTAAAGACACGGCTATGACATGTCTACAGAAAGCTGGATGTCCTATGCAAGGAGAAAGTTTCAGAGTTTATGTACAAGGACAACTAGAAGCCCTTACTTATTTGTGTGGTGACATCAAAGAAGGTAAATAATAATTTCATAATTCGTGTCAATAGTTTGATTAAAGCGAGGAAAGCATTTTATATCTCAACAACAGAAAGTTTAGTTGCATGTTGATAGTGTAAATTATATTGAAATAAAGACAATAAAGAAATATGAAGCATAGATCTGATGCAAACAATGAATTTGTAATCTACCTGTTATTATGTCTGCAGACATTTTTTAAAATTTTGCTTAAGTCAATACTTTGAATAATCAGTAAAACAAAAGGAAATCTTTTAGTTATTGTTATGTTACTGCAGACACAGAAGGAAACTTTTTCATAATATATGTAACCATACTGTTTTCTGTCTTTTAATATTACAGTATATTATATAAAGTGTTAACCTTGACACTCAAATCGGCCTCTTCAAATCGGCCCCGACTGTCATTTCTTAGGATTAGAGTTTGAGTTAAGGTTAGGTTTTTGTGTAGTATTGAAATTAGGGTTAGGATTTTAATATTAATTCCATTGGATAATGACAATGCCAATTGTCATTATACCAGTCTCGTAAATATATCATAAGTCGAAGGACAGTGATGCTGCCATATTCAATGTAGTTTAATTAACAATATTACTATGATGTCATATTAATATTAAATTAATTGAAATTAGGGTTAGGATTGGATAAGTTTTTGTTTGATCTGATTAACGGTTATTGAAATGAATTGATGGGGTTGATTTTGAGGTTAATGTATTTGGAGCCGATTTGTCGGAGTACCAGTGTGTACGGAATCGTTTATTTCATGTTCTTGTATTTATTGACAGCGTTTATAAATGGATCACAATGTCTAGCAGTTAATAATACTCTTGATAATGCTCCGAAGAAGTGCGAAGCTTATGTCACGATTAATCCAGATAAAAGACCTCTCTGCCAGTGAGTAATATAGTCTTTTGTGTAGTAATATAAACTATATCGAAATGTAATAATTGTTAGTAATTATAAGATAATTTCTATGCTCTATGATGATAAAAATTATGTTTACCGAAATATCACTACGCCTGTGTGTTGTCTCCAGAATTTAAACTTTAAATACATATTTACGAAATACTAAATCTTTAGATTTAATTTTAGTGTTGATATATTTCACAGAAATTATTTAACTGAACAAATTACATTTAGTATCAAGTCACATATTTTATATGGGCTTATTTGCTACTTCTCATGATTTCAGTAGTGTATTCTAAGGATTTAAAACAGTTCTACATTGTATATACAGTTCTATACATATATTTCACTGTAATCACTATCGAAATTCTAGATTTTACAATGTAAATTTACGTCTTCGTATATAAGAAAATTCAGATGACAGAAAACGTCACTGCATGCTGAAAAACATTAATATTGTGGACGCATTCTTTAATTTACTTAGTTTACATATTATTTATTAAATGTTCTGTCTTATAATTCAGGTCCGATGTAGATTACCTACAGTGTTTAAAAGACTCGTTTACCCCACCTTGTGGTAATAATTTTGCCCGCATGTACACGACCTATTTCAGCATCATAGTCAGATCTTCTTTTAAGCTCAATGGATGCTCAGGAGCAACAGGTGAGTCACATCAACAGTAGTTACACTTTGTATGCTGTGTTTATATATACCCGTATCACTTTATCCAAAAGTAATAAGTAATGTTACCTATTTTTGTTTCTTTATATCATATAACAACAGTGCAATTTTAACTGTACTGTAGGCTATAAAAATGGAATACATGATATATCCAAGTATTGATCACAATACATCATTATTAGGCATTGAAGTATTGAAGTTTAAAAAAAATTAAGTATTTCATAAAAATTGACGCAGTATGCCTATTCTGCTTGACGATGGCTTTTTCAGTAAACTTAATAATTGGTTTAGTTGTTGTGTTGTAATACAGTAATTAAATAGTTAATAATTGCTGATAATAGAAATTTAATTATTAATAAGTTAAGTTTTAACGAGTAGGCCTAGTTAGTACCGAGAAGTTGTTTTTAGGTAACTAAATTGAGATAAAACAATATTAATAATCCAACATAGTGAAGAAAATAAGATTCTGAAACGTTATTTCCAATGTGTGCATCTTGTAGATGAATGGGCATACAATGTTCTACAGTATGGGACAAAACCGGAACCAACTACAGCAACTCCAACTAGATCAACTCCTAGCACATCAACAAGCGGATCAACTCCAAGCAGATCAAATCCCAGCGGATCAAAGCGAAATGGTGCTGCACATTTAAACACATCAACATCCATCCTATCATTGGCATTTCTCGTCACCTTTCTTGTTTTCAGCAACAAAGGAACACGTGAATAAAATTGTGATTATTTATCCACAATTTGCATTGAATTACACCAGTGATATAAATTAGCTACATATTCCGCTCTTTACAGATGACAATAGTAACAGTAGGCCAACTAGTGGCAATAAAAGTGTGATATATTTTTATTACAAGGAGTTGGTCTGCTGTTTTAAAATTTATTAGTTACAAAACTTCCTGATCTTTCAGCAGTCCTACCTCGAAACTATGTTAATTAGGAGATGTTTCGCGCTGGTGTATTTAAAAACACAATATAATGTTATATTGTAATACGTAGTAGTTTAATATAATCTATTATAAAAGATTTAGTATAATACCAAGTAACAGAGTGATTTAGAACATTAGTGCATATTTTAATGTAATAAAAATTCTAAACTATATTATAGACATTATATATGCTATCTTGTTATTTATTACAAGATAGCATATATATTCTGATCTTATATTGATTATAAAGTTCTAGCACTATTTCTTTAGAAAAAGTTTAATCTTAACGTGACAAGTTATTTGAAACGAATTTATTAAAACATTAAATAACTAGACCTCGCAAAATATCAATAATCAAATTCGAGTCAAAGTTTATGTCAATCTATCTACGTCGATCGCAAACAGTATATTTTGTCGAAGCTCACTGGAAAAGTGATAGAGCGACGGATATAAAATTAAATCCAACGGATCCAGGTTCGATTTTATTGAAAGCCTTACTGCATCGCTAGTTAGATGCATAAAGAGTAGTACGATACGGAGATATTAAACTTAGATAATAATCTTTCATCAACCAGTATAATCTCATGCGAACTCTAAACTGTATATGAGCCTATTCAGAGAAGGAAATTTGGGTGGCAATAGGAAGCTTAATAATTGTATAAATGAGTGCAAGACATAAATGACTGTATATTATGAGATTTAATCGTATATATAGTCATTTTCAAGAGAGACTACAGCATTGATAACTTATAAGCTGTTGAGGAGCTGAAATGATAGCGGCTTGAAACAATATGCTGAAAATTTGAACTGTCAAATTATGTGAACCGTTTTAATGAATGACGTCTACATGCAATTGCCAATTAAGCGTTTTACTAAAGGTACAGCGAGCTAATATGTCATTGCAAGATAATTATAATCAAACATGGATTTGTCAATTTTTATTTTTATTCAAAACTTTAACAATTATGTAAATGTGTTAGTGACTCAAATAAGACGCTATTGTTACAGGTAATCAGATTGTTATCAGAAAAAATTTCACCTAAAATTAAAATCTACATTTGCCATTGATTCCTATAACGTATCTACTAAAACCAGTGTACGCTGAAACTGAAATCTTGCAATATATTGATTATGCAATAAATGAGGTCAAATGTGTGAATGTTCTAAATAAGCCGAGAGCAGGCGAAGTACTGGAAATGGATGCTGTAAATTATTTAGTCTAATCTAAATCGATTTTGTTTGTCACTCCGCAGATCGATTTATATAGTACAAGTTTCTTAATGAAAAATGACAATCTGCTATGTTCGTTTATTATTAAAACATTTGCTAAGAAACACTTTTACCTGACTTAGTTTATTTGATTTTTAGAAGCTGTCAAGACATTCTGCTCTGAAAATACGAAAATTACTTTTTTTGCAACTTAAACAATAATCTCACTTGACGGATGCTGAACATTTTAAAATTTAGACTCCGCTGTAAACTGTCATTATCCATATAGTCACATTTAAACATTTGAATTGATAGTACAAATTAAACAGTTTGAACATTTGAAATGATATTAAACTTAGCTGTGACTTTCTAATCATGTCACTCTTATGATAAGCTAATCATGTCACACGTTTTGACGACGACCGTAATCTTAGCAAATAAACAACGGTTGAAGATAGCTGTTCAGCTGCAGGTGACCAGATATTCAAAAAATGTAATTATTTATTTATTTATTCGTTTATTTCATCATATAATACAATATATATAAATATATATCAAGTCATTAATAGCAATATTGCATAAATTATAAAAAAGGTAATCGAAAGGTTCTTAATGAACACTTATATGTTACCTCATTACATATTTAAATTTCAAAATGTCAATTGCTTTACATATATACAAATAAAATTCACAGAAAAAAATAAACTACAAACGTTAAAATACAATAAAAATCCAACATTAAAATACAATAAAAAGCCAAGTAGGCCTAATTAAAAACACAATGTTAATGACCAAGACTACATTATAAAAACAAAGCTCTAATTAATTATTAATATTTATAATTTTTAACTAATACAATACAATATAAAATGTTCACATATTTGTAACTTTTATTTTAAACTATTACTTTAGGTCATACAAAATATATTTGCTATTACAAAAAGAAGCTTTTATTTAATCTAACTCAGTAGCATAAATGAGCTAAGATCAACTTGATCTAAGTATTCTGTAAATAGAACACAAGATGATTGAGTTACTATTTTTTCAGGAAGATTATTCCATACGGGAGCTATTCTTATTGCAAAAAATTCTTTCTTAACGGGTTTTTTGGCAAAAGGACCGATTAACTTTATGACCTCTCCTATGGTATTATACATATAACGATCGAAAGAGAAAAAATCATTAAAATCAAGCGCAATACAAAAAACATGTTCATGAATTTGCAATTACAATTCAAGATAGGCTTACATATTTAAAATACAGTAGATCAGTACAGTTGATGACCCGCATGGTGTAGGCCTAATTAACTGCTTGTTAAGCTGAAACAGTCATGTGATTTACAGTTGATTGAGATATCCTTATTAGTTTACTCTTTCTCGATCTCATTGCTTAATTTTATATAAATTACGCTTTTATAAATCATGATTGAATAACTATTGTAATAACTGCAATACATTCAAAGACTGTCAATAAATAACTGTCAATAAAGTAAGCGGTCATTGATATTGCATATAGTGACTCGGATCTACATATACAGTTGATGCAAAAATAAGCTCGTAGTATAGGCGCCGACTACGAGGGGACTGCGGGGCTGGAGTACCCCATAAATTTTTACGTGGAGGGCTCAGCACCCCACAAAATGACTCGACACATACGAAATAATCCATCATAACTTTAGTAACGGCAATCCATCAGATGTTACGCTTCGATTTCTTTCTCGTTATCTGACGTACTACCATGACGTACAGTGTATCGTAAAATAGGCCCATCTATGATGCGCGTGCTTGTGACTCGTCACTTTTATCACTAAAATATCGCTCACAATCCAGTAGTCGAGACCGCTTTCTACTCTTAGCGAGACAGCATTAATTGACTCGAGATCTACCGTATTTTAAATATGTAAGCCTATCTTAAAATGTAATTGCAAATTCATTGTTCATCGAAAAAAAACGAGAATGTAGGCTAATAATTATATCGAAGAATTGTATTCACAAATTTATTGAAGTTGAGTTTCTTTATTGGAAAACTATTCATTAATCCACTGAAGCTAAATTTGATTTCTTTCTAAATATTTTCAAAAACTTTTGTAGTGGCAACTTGGGATAATTCAACTAAAAGCGCTCATTGAATCACGATAATTGAATATTGACCATGTTTGCAATGATATTCAATATTCAGTATATATGTAGGCCTATACCAATATTCAACTGGTCTGTGGATTCCCTGTAAAGGGTTTTTGACTGGGGGGGGGGGGGGATTCTCCTCAAAATTTACCTCTGGACCTTTTTAATCTTTATTTAGGTCCTTCTCTACAAAATGTCCAACTTTTCTTCCAAAATTATATGACGACATTCCTTTTAGGTTTTTCATTAAAAAATTCAATATTCAAATTTGCTTAACCAACAATATCTATTTTACTGAGAGGGTGGGGTCAAAACTATTTAGCTTTATTCAATTTTACTCTCAAAGGAGTGAGAAGAAAGACTCGTATTTGGTTATATCTTACGAAAATAGAAATTATTAATCACAAAAATAAAGAAAGATTTAGATCAGGGCATAAATGAATTGATATTACAAGCGAAAAAGATAAAGGATAAAGATTTATCATTTTACCAATGTTATTAATAATAATTTAAGTTGGTTTCTTGTGAATAAAATAAAGACACGAGAGTTTGTCACTGAAAATTTGTTATCCCCCCACCCCCTCGCAACTACTTATTTTTGATTCTTTCATTTCATGCTGTTGTCAAGATGTTCATTTTGAAATTGTCCCACGATGCAGACGAGTAAATTATTCATTTCAAATATTTGAATAACTTTAATAGATTATTTTTGTACGTTTTTTTGGAAGGTACTGTAAAGTCTATCTTATAATTCGGATAACGTTATCGTCGCAATTATAATTTTGCCGTACTTTTTATTGAGTAATATTTTAAATTAAATTTATTAAACTGATTTTTTTATTTATTAAACTGATTTTTTTTAATTTTCTATTTATTATTTATTAACTTTCTGTAAATAGTAAGGTAAAGTTCAAGGTTTTACCAACGTGTTTTGATTTATAAATAGAATTTATAATAGAATAGAATAAATTGTTATAACACTTATAACAATTTAGGTTATTTTTTAAAATAAATTAAATGAAATTTGAAATATGCGGTTTGACTTATATTATTACAATATGAACACAATTATATTACATCGTTCTAAGCTGAATTTAATCCGCATAAATGAGCGACTCTCTAATCTAGAACCCACGCTGGGCACTAACATAACTTTTAAATATTATTCAATTTTGGCTACAAGTTTCTTCTTCTTCTTTGTTAAGATCTCCTACAAGTTTCTTCAGTTTGCTCAGCCGTACATACCTCTGTGGTCAGTGAATAGATACGTTTCAGTTTCGAGTCTTTTATTGAATGGGGATCAAGTGGGGAAGCACGGCATATTATATAAAACAGGAAATGTTTCCTCCATGAACGCTGAATCAGTTTAATTTCAATTTTTTATTGCTTTATAAATTATATTACGTAAGGTCAGATGCATTTAAATGTGAGAGATTATCTAATGCGCTTAACTTCTCTATTCATACGTAGATTTATTAGAAGAGCTAAAAACATGGAAAAACTGATATACAGAAAGAGTTTTATACCTGTTGTTATTGTGGCTTTATCTTTACATTACTTTATAGGTAAGTAACGGATCACCACCAGTGATCAAACTTTTTTGTGCTGTCAAATGTTGCCGGCCATTTCGATTATATTTTCACCGAGAATGTTAGTCGAGACTACAGATATATTTTATTGACAATCTTTTTCTCTTGTCTAATGTTTCAAATAACTTTTGGGTTAACTTCGATTTAAGATGTTTCGAGTGAAATATATGACAATCCAAGCAAAATTCTGTCATTTAATAGTGCATATATGTTACAGTCAAAGTGTGAAATCAGCCATTGTAGTACAATGACTAAAACGATCAGGCATTGTACTACAATGACTGAAATGTCGACTTGATTTTTTCACACTTTGACTGAAATGATTTTCAAGCTATTTTAATGGAATTCATTGATGGTATTTTTAACTTCTTTATATTTAAAGGTTTATTTTATTAATGTTGGATAAATCATTACTTTTTTTACGATAATCGCTGTCAATAAAATTTAAAATTTGTCAATGTCAATTAAATTAAAAACAGGCAGCAAAATCAGAACAAGATTAATTTGTCATATAAATCTAGACCCTACAGTATTTACTTAAATAAAAATATTGTGAATCAAGATATACGCTTGAAGTGATCCTAGTGTCATATTGATATTGCTCTACTGTAGATATTCAAATATAAAGTATATTTCTTTTATTGTTAAAGTTTCTGACATGTTTTGAAATATAACTGTTTTTTTCTGTGAAAAGATAAGACGAGCGGTCAATGCAGTTATATAGATAAGATGACGTGTACATTGCCAATATCTCAACCTTTTGACTCTGTAACTCTATATACTTCAATCAACAGCACTCAGATGAATCAGATAT
>JAQIXG010003841.1:0-13964 GCA_034700105.1 Oconnorella tubifera | reverse complement strand
CACCCACCCACCCACCCACTGACCCACCCACTCACCCACTCACCCACTCACCCACCCACCCACCCACCCACCCACCCATCCATCCATCCCTCCATCCACTCACATATAAAAGCTAGCTAGTTCCAGTCCTATATTCCTAGCTGATCTAGTCCTACCTACATGCTTCAGTTTATACTCTGCCATCGTTGATTCACACAATTCCTAATAAAACATACATTTCCTAGCTCTATTTAATTATCGTTTAACGTCACATCAGCACAAAAAGGCATACAACATATAAATTCACAGAAACCAAGTAATGAGTGAACGCTTCATTCATTTAACGCAACCGAGCAGTAAAAATAATTCTATACACTGACTGACTGTGCATAAAAAACGAGCACCAATTTTTATTCCTGGGGGGGTTGGGGGGGGGGTAAGACCGCAAAACTGAGGGTTCAAGTCCCGTGTAGCATGTAATACTTTCAGTGACTTGTTGCATCCTTTAATAAACTAAGATCTAGTGAGAGTAATAACTTACAACGTAGTAATCGTAGAATGCTTCTTTAGATGACACGGCTTGTTTCAATTTATTCATTGACTCATAGTCACCTGGGGGGGGATAGAAATGTAAGCTTGGGAGAAGGGTACGTCGTAAAGATTAAGATAAATATGATGAGTTATAGGCTTGGAAGAAGGGTACATGAGAGAGAAAGATGAGGGAAGAAGCTTATAAGAATTAGATGAGAATTGAGTCAGAATAGATTTATATCATAAATATAAAGTGACGATTGATTAGTGTTCAACAATGAATAACAACAATGTGTGTAAGTGTGTGTGTGTGTGTGTAAATGTGTGGCGTGTGTGTGTGTACTTGCCTTCCGTCCTGACTAGTCCAGTAAGTAGTTCAACAACGAGATGTAGTTGATCAGACGTAGGGTGACTACCAGGCATCAATCCACACAGACATCCAAGGTGACCTATCTAGAGACAGAGAGAGAGAGAGAGAGAGAGAGAGAGAGAGAGAGAGAGAGAGAGAGAGAGATACAGAGTGAAAGAGAGAGAGAGACAGAGAGGAAAAATATACAATTCCAAATATATTGTTAAAATATCTAGACAATCTAATTTACACTTGTAGACAATATTAAACTACTTAGCTACACCTTTAACGACTTCAACTTTTTTTTTGTTACACCTACTTTGTAGGTGTAACAAAAAGTGTAAGTGTAGGCGTAATAACTAAATGTACGTGTAGGCGTAGCATCTAACCTTAGTCCTAGCGTAGTCTCTAAGTGTAGTTTTCTGTAGTGTGTATGTTTGACTGTCACCAAGTTTAGCGTTCAGTGTACGTAGCACCTCCAGACAACTGAGGAACACCCAACAGTCTATAGCACCTACTGGCAGAGACACCTACAACAACGTCACATCAGCACAAATGCGTTTATTTAGTGCGTGTATAAACAGAGTGATGAGTGAACGCTTGACTCTTAACGCAGTAAATTACTGTTAAGTAAATAATTCTGTTCTAATAACATTTCTACTATGATTACTATTAATACAATTTAATATCAGTTAATATTATTGCTAATGCAATTTCTTTCTTATGACAACTACCTGTAGTATATTCAATTCCTTGATGCAGTTATGCATAAAAGGCAGAGCAAGAGATCCTATCTCCCAAGGCCTACCAAGGTTCAGTAGAAGGGTACACTGCCGAGAAAACAAGTAGTTGCGTAGATCTAGCAGAGAGGCTAGATTCCGCTTGATCATAGAACGCTTGGCAAAGTTGATTGGCTGAGTGAGACAAAGGCCGTCCCAGCGAGTAGTAGCGTGCTGGGAGAACTCAACCAACCACAGAGCTCGGTCTAGGTGGGATTTAAACAAAAAAGTTTAACATTAAACAAACAATACGTAAAATATTGCCTTAATGAATTGATCAAAAGCACTAGTCATTTAGAATGTTTAATAAATTGGCTTGTGATAATTTGGTAAATTGATATGAAACAATAGTCATTTTAATGATAGAACTTCGTGTAATTTATGTAAACATATTGTGTTGATCAGACGCACTAGTCATTTCAGTTTATTTAAATAGCAAGACAAGACGTATATAAATGATATGCTAGCTATAAGCTGAGTGACCCACCTCCCGCTGCATGATTGACGACAAACTGAGTGAATAACGCGTCTAACTCATCGTACTGTACCAGGGCATCTTCATACAGTTTCAGCATTTCATACATGAAGGCAAGTTCTTCCTATAGAGCGCAGTACTTAGATTTAATCTTATATTTATATGAAATTAAAAGAGTTATAAATCAGATCAGATGATTTGTTTTAAAGATACGATAGCAGAACCCTAACCCTAATTCTAACCCTAACCCGAATTCTAACACTAATTCTAACCCTAACCATAATTACAACCTTAATTCTAACCCCAACCCTAATTCTAACGCTAATTCGAACCCTAATCCCTAACCTTTAATTCTAACCCTAAACCTAACAGACAGCAGTTAAAACGTCTAATTATCATCAGTAACCCTTGATTGACATATGCTTCCAGACTAAAAGAGGGCGGCGCCTGTTAAAACTCGCGCCTCTCTACAACCACTTATATAACACCCCACTGAGTCGCCGCCTGGTGAATGAAATAAAAATAAATTAAATAAATGTCTAATTGTACTTGTAACAGGAAGTAGATACAGAAGCTCCAGCTTGTTTCAGTTCTCCGTTCCCTCTCGGCCCTCATGTGTTCCTCAAACCTATCCATGTTCTTATTGAAAGAGTCGAGTAAGAGCATTCTAATTCTGTGGAACACTGCATTCCAGGATTCAGAACTCTTAGCGTCTGATCTCAACGGTTCCGTCAACATTATACATCTGTCATGATGGACAGCAACGTTACATCAGCATAGATTCAATATCTAGTAGCTTTTTATAAGGGGGGAGTGAATGTTTCATTTATAATATAATTTTCTTTCCTACATTGACTTTGTCATTTGCTGCACCCTTTAGTATTTTGACTCTATTACTTGCTACACCCTTTAGTAAGACACTCAATTGAACAGCACATCCCAAATGCAAATTATTCCCAATATAAAAACATACCTATTTATATATATTTATTATTACAACTACACGAGTTTAATTAGTTAAGTGAGATGAACCTGTCAGGTAGTTTACTACAAAAGTCACTCTTCACTTTGTTGTAAGTAGAATTTCTCAGTAGCTTAGATCTTACACGAGTTTCTTCACTGACCACTACAACTATCAGCCAATCAGAGCTCTCCTTTTCTCTCAACACTGTCAGCCAATCAATGAGCTCCTCTCTCACACTGGACTTATACGTATCAGCATCCTAGAAACATTCATGTCACATTGGCACGTTTTAAATAGAAATAGATGATAGCATTAAATGTTTTATTTGACGAGTTCAATAAAATAATTTATATAAACGGGTTTTTTTTTAAAAAAAGAACAATTTATTTCAATTGCTTATATAAACAGTTTATTTAAACGTACGCATTCAGTCCAGTAGGTATGGAATAAAGGACGACCCAGCAGGGTCCACTCATCCTCCGGGGGAATGATGTCTGGATTGAATGGAACAAAGTTGACTTCTAGTTTAATATTGCGACAAGCGCGGCCATACGATCTAAACACATTGCATACACATTTCAAACACATTATATTTATTTAAACACATTTAATAGATTTCAAACACTTTAAATTGATTAAGAAATATTTTAAAATAAGATAAATACGCATACAGATTGTATCATAATCGCATAAAATCATTAAAATGATCAAAATAACAAATTAATTCAATTGTATACTAAAACTGTTAATGTCAATCAGGAGCATTAGTCACTTTTGTCTCACAATATCATGTCATGTATGTCATTTTGCTTTCTATGCGAATTTAATGCGATCACTCGCAAATGTTTAACGTATCGTCTAATCTAACCTTTTCCATTCGACCGATTCCCTCGGCAGGCCCCTGATGACGAGGTCCTTCAGTTTAGAAAACAGATTCTGATCTCCGTGACCTGACAATATACAACAGTTGCCGTCACATCAGCTCAAATCAATTCTTACCAAACACAGACTAGCGTTACATTATATAAGAATATTTGATTTCTTCAGAATAAAGATTAAAAATGATCGTCAAATTTTATCCGAGGATCACCCCCCCCCCCCCCGCACCCCACCGCCCCCAAATAAAAACACAGTTGATTTATGATTATTAAAATAAATACATTATGCATTAAATCAGTTATAGAATAATTTCATAATTACATTAATTAATCATCTAATTAATTAATTAATGAAATAATAATTACTTACAAGTGACAATTGGTTTATTATCCATTTGTTTTGTTTACAAATAAACAATGATAAGCCTATAAGAAATAAATAAACAGTAGGCCTGTGACCTGTTTTAGATAATAGTAACATTATCCCTGGATAAGTTAGGCCTGGATATAAATAAACAATCATCTAGCAGTTATAATTCTACACAATATTCATCATTTATATGCGTATTAATTGTTTTATTCATTAATTAGTTTTTCAATTATAGGTTAATTATTTCAACTAAAAGTATCATTAATAGGTGGTATTAATCTTAATCGATGATATAGCATTAATTCACCCCCCCCCCCTCCCTTAAAACCCTTCATTGCCTAATTATTTCCCAATCTCCCATCCCTCGCTTATGATAGAATATTAAGCGAGATGTCTGGTAAGCGAGATGTCCAGTACATTCACTTAGCCGAGTTTTGCACTTAGGCGAGCTTCCCTGTAGACGAGTGGATGCTGACTTGATTAAGTCATCAATTATTGTCTCACTTCACTTCTGTCAGTGTTAGGCGAGGAGGGAAAAGTTAGGCGACATTTTTACTTGTTCTGTCAATGTCATTCTAGATTCATTTACAATTGCAATTCATTGTGCAAATTAGTCAGATAAATTAGGCGGATTGTCTTGTTCTTGCGTTTATTTTATAACAACTCCGCCCCCTTCACCCCCCGCCCCTCTCTTTCTTCTCATCCCCTTACCCCATATGTGTAAATATTGACTTTTTTGCGATATATCTCTGCCATTATCATGTTTGTTCTAGGGTTAGGATTCGATCTTTTATTCAAGATGACGTCAGTGGCCGAGCGTTTATTGACCAAGGTCTCTGATGAAGGTCAAGCTAGCAATGCCAAGGTCACCATTGTGGGCATAGGTCAAGTTGGTATGGCCGCAGCCTTTGCAATGGTCACACAGGTAATGTATGGCTATGAGTACACAGATGTTCTATATGTATTTATGCCAGATGCAGCCAGATCCTAGTTTCCGGCATCTGTCTGCTGGCATCTGGCTACTAATATCTGGCTGCAGCTGGCATCTGGCTGCAACTGGTATCCGACTGCTGGGATATGGGTGCCATATGACATCATTTTGCTGGAATCTAGCTGCCAATATTTGGCTTCCGGCTTACGACGGCTAACATCTGGCTGCCTTTTGCTGATACCAGATTCCAATGCTTCACTCTAGGTGCTTGTTTGTTTAATGGTTCTTTACTTTGTTTGTTTGTTTAGGGTGTGATATCAGAGTTGGCTTTGATAGATGTCGCAGCAGACAAGTTGAAGGGAGAGATGATGGACTTGCAGCATGGACAAGCATTTCTACATACAGTCAAAGTGAATGCAAGCACCGGTATATAATGATTGCCTTTGTCTATATACATACAGTCAAAGTGAATGCCAGCGCATTTCTAGTATATACATTACTATCTAGCCAATTTATGCTGATATGACATTAAACGATAAGCTTAATCAACATCTTAAAATCTGTCTAGAAGTAAAAGAAATGGATTTTATTAAAAATAACAATTACAGCGGTTTTCAATGTTTGACTTGTGAGATAAAAATACCCTGCTGAGGGGGGGAAGGGGGTCACCACCTGTTATTGGCTGATCTATAAAGTACTAGAGAGGGGGGGGATTACTGCATGTATCTTTATAAAGAAAAGCTTGAGTACTTCTTATATTTATTTTTTTATTGAGAATCGTTAATTTTTGATGTAGACTACTCCATATCTCAGGGGTCAAAGATTTGTATAGTGACTGCGGGGGCCAGACAGATCCCTGGAGAGTCAAGACTGAATCTGGTCCAGAGAAACGTAGAAATATTTAAACGTAAATAAAACTTTTAATTTTATCTTTATTTATATTCAAATTAAATGATTATTATGCGAAAAGGTTATTTTATCGTCATTAAACTATCATAATGCATTTATTGACTTAGGGATTTATTGTTGTTGTTGTGTTGTTGTTGTTATTGTATAAATGAGTTGATTTTAGTTGAACACTTTCACTTTTAATCGTTATATAACTGATGCTATATATAACTAAATAATTGTCCGCAGCGTTAAATAGACTCAGTTGTGCTGATGTAACGTTTAAGCGGCAAGCATTTATTGAATTTTGTTTAGAGTAAGTTTATGACCTTAACTAGATACTCGTTTTTGTTTGATATAAAATAATTGATGATAATTATATAATAATAATGATTTATTATATATAAATTATGTTTTGTATTGTTTATTTATTTCAGACATAATACCCAATCTGATTAAATACAACCCAGATACAATTCTTCTCATTGTGTCCAATCCTGGCAAGTATACCTTATACAATCTACTTCATTTCTTTATAGATTTCATTTCCTATATATAAAGGTTTGTGTTGATCTGACGCACCAGTGTGAACCAAGCAAAATGTAATATAATATGCCAGTCATATATGTTTCTAGTTGACATACTGACATATGTGGCATGGAAGTTGAGCGGTCTGTCACATGAACGCGTCATAGGAAGTGGCACGATGCTGGACTCCTCCAGGTTCCGCTTTGAGATCAGTGAACGTCTCCACATAGCGCCTCAGTCTTGTCACGGGTACATCATAGGGGAGCATGGGGATAGTAGTGGTAGGTGTCTCTGCTTGTATCTTTGCTTCTATGTGTGTGGTTATGTGTGTAATACTCTGTCTTTATCTGTGCATTGAGTAAGGATATTAGTCTCTGTTTGCGTGTCTTATTGTCTGTCTGCTAGTGCTAGTTTCACTGGTTATTAGTCTTTCGATATATTTGTCTGTCTATGTAATCTTTTTGTCTGTCTTCTTTTCGGTGTGTGCGTCTATCTGTCCTTCTTTCTCTCTATGTTTATATCTGTATATATCTGTCAGTCTGTCTATCTATCTATCAGTCCTTCTGTCTCTCTGTCCTCTCTCGCTCTCTCTCTCTCTCTCTCTGTCCTTCCCTCTCTCTATCCATCTGTCTGTCTGTCTGTCAGTGCCAGTATGGAGTGCAGTGAATGTAGCTGGCACTAAGTTATGTGACCTCTTGCCCAACATTGGTCAGATAGATGATCCAGAGAATTGGTCAGACGTGCATAAGAGTGTGGTCAGGGGGTCAGTAAACCAATTTTCTACTTTATTTCAAATGATCAATGATAGGCCTACTGTTATTTATTGATGCTACATTCAGTCTTAAATTGATTTTACATACACCCCCCCCACATGGCGGTGTATATGAGTGAAATATGCAGTATATATATATATATATATGTATTGTATATTGTGTGTATATTAAGTTTGTGCAGCATATACATGACTATGTATTATATATTGTGTGTATAATGTGTATACTGCAGTGCATATGAAGTGATACAGCTGAAGGGCTACACCAGTTGGGCGATTGGTATCATGGTGTCTACACTTTGTCGTACCATACTAAGAAATCAACGCATGGTCTACGCTCTCTCTACACTTGTCAAGGTTAACCCTAACCCATCTACCTTAAGCCTAACCCATTTATCCTAACCCTAACCCATTTACCTTAAACCTAACCCATTTATCCTAACCCTAACCCATCTACTTTAACTCTAACCCTAATTATAGGTAATTGAGATACAAGAATGACACCATCTTTAAGTTTGCTTTTCATTTATATATAAATAAATAAATATTTTTAAATAAGACCGTTTGTGCTGATGTGACGTTTACCAACCAATCAATGTTATAACTAAAATGTTTGGGTATTTTTTAGGGCACTCATGGGATAACAGACGAGGTATTTTTAAGTCTCCCCGTGGTAGTAGGTGAGGGGGGCATAACATCCCGGCTGAACATGAATCTGTTGGACTGTGAAGCTAAACAGTTGCAAGAGAGCGCTAAGTCTTTGGGCGAAATCATTCAAGGAATAAAACTCACTTAAATAAAGGTGTGCAATAGCTTTATTTGGGTGTTTATACAATAAATTACTTGCAATAAAAAGGTGTGCAATTTATTTTATTCGTGAATTTATAGCATAATAACTTGTGATAAAAAGGTGTAATAGTCTTTTATAAATAAAATGTGTATAAGCTTATTATATTTAACCAATCTTTGCGTGATTCAAAAGTCATATTTGATATTATCAATACAATATTTGTGGTATATTTTTTGTTAAATTTCATTTTGTATGTAATTGTTGTTATTGATTTGTTCAGTGTGCTATCGAGAGATTTTCAAGACCAATGCTGAATCGATGATGAAGATGATGATGATTATGATTATGAAGATGATATTTGTAGTATCAAAATGCTGCTAATATATTTATTCATGTTGTTAGTTGTTGAATATTTAGCTATTGTGATTGTACTCTTGTTATATACATCTTAGATAATATGATAATATTCCAAACTATTATTACATATAATCTTTTGTAACTTTATATTCCAGTAGTAAATTAGATTTAGTAATTTATATTTATTTTAGGAACGCTTAGTTTTGTCTGCAGAGTTGAAATATATCGAGTTGATTTTTTATATTGTATTTAAAACTAAACTGAGACTTTAATAATAATATTAATTTTATAAAATCTTATTTTTGACACCTTTAGATTATGCTTAAGGCTTTATATTAGTTTTAAAGTTTTAAAACTAGGATAATTTGATATTACATGAAGTTGCATGATGTTAAATATTGTCTTTCGACTATAAAAAGGATGAGTTAGCTTAAAATTGTTATTATATTTTATATCATGTGTTGTAACTATATACAAATATATAATATTTATATATAAAACTTAAATTAGGTGTTGTAACTATTTATATACTCTTATGATAAAGTTATACTACCTCTGCATAAATTATATGTAATTACATATTATGTCATTAATCCACTCCCCTCCTCTCAATTTACTGGTATTCAATTCATTTGAGCGACACTACAGAAATTTAGTTAAGGAGGGGGGGGGTGTTGAAGATTTTTTATAAGCTTTCGACTGTTAATACATTATGCAGGACAATTACTAGGAGGGGAGGGGTCAATTAATAAAATAAATTCATTCCTATATCCATTGTGGCGGATTCAAATTGACAAGATGAATAATTGGAATGGGGAGGGGGGGGTTACACCCTTTAGCAAAAAGCTAAATTGAATATTTTAGGAGAGAAACATTAAACAGTGCGTTACAGTTGCTTGGTTCACTGACTTAAACCTCAAGAATATCAACTTTAAATATATTAATTGATCCAATGCCAATTGTATTCGATGTGCCTTAAAGAAGAAGAGAGTCAAAGTTGTCCTTGACATTTATTTCAAGTTCAAGGTTATATGACGAGATAAACTACACATAGAAAATTGTTCTTCATTTAAACTTTAACTTTTTTATTTTTAAAATACTCTCCCCGCTATTTTTGCTATACTGTCTGATTCATGACAAATATATACATTTTTGTCGCCTTTTTGTATATTATTATAATATTTGCATAATGCATTGCAATTAAGAGAATGATTTTTCAGATCTACAATTTATTTCGATTGATTTCTGTACGTAGCGCAATTAGGGAAAAACGTGAGAAATTAACTTCAAAAAAATAAAATAAATAAATAAGTAAAAACTTATTTATTTATTTCATCTGAACAAAAGACGGTAAATTCAATGCGTGCGCTTCTACCTAAACTCAATATTCAGTTTAAATATAAAACAATTAAAAATTGATTTTAAATTACTACGCATTAGGAATCAGGACTGAACCATCTAACTTAACACTTAGGAATATTCCTAATTCCTTATTACGAATAATTATAAATCTTTAATTAGAAGGACTAGACTGGTTTATGGAGGAGTACGCCCGTGAGCCCTGCCCCTGGAGGATAATAGATGACTGTGGGGGAGCTTTCGCCATGGGAGCCATCGGGGGGTCCGTCTTTCACTCTATCAAGGGAGCGAGGCACGCGCCTAGCGGGCATTATCGACGTCTGATGGGGGGCCTGCTGGCCGTCAAGGAAAGGGCTCCTATAACTGGGGGTACAGATTTTTCGCTATAATTGCTGTACAAAAATCATATTAGGCTTACTATTATAGGTTACTAAAAGTTCATGGCTTATTAGACTTTATCCCTTATGGGTTTAGCATGACTTTTTTCAATTAATATAAGTTTTAAGATTTGTGTTTAAGTTCATTGACACCATAATAAAGAATACTTCTGATAACAAATCAAGTTTTATAATACATAACTAAACAATAAAATACAGTATCGCTTTTGTTTATATTTCAGGTAATTTTGCCGTATGGGGGGGCCTATTCTCTGCCATTGACTGCTCCCTGGTTTATATTCGTAAGAAAGAGGACCCATGGAACTCGATCACAAGTGGGGCCCTGACGGGGGCCATCCTAGCCGTGCGTAATGGAGCCGCTGCGATGGCTGGCTCTGCCGTCATTGGGGGCGTCCTATTGGCTCTCATAGAGGGCGTCGGCATACTAGTCACGAGGTGGTCAGCTGATCAATTCAAGATGGCCAATCAGCAACAGTTGGCTCCGCCCCCGGGAGGGGAAGATCAGACACAGATTGGTTCAACGTTTGGAAGCAGTGGAGCACAGTTTTCGCAGCATTACCAATAGCTTGTTTACATGTCCTGTTTTACCCCGGGGGGTTATCTAAACTTTCGTTCATTCGTACTGCTGTATGGTGTACAAATGTCAAAACTGGGCATGTTTATAGTTCAAGGACAGGGGGGGGAGGGAATGATATTAAAAGATGAAACTATTTCCGTGATTCAGAAATGCTCATGGCATGTTCTATACATTACGCTTGGTAATCTCAATGATAATATACAGCTAAATAGTCGCGTTTGTGCTGATGTGATGTCAAATGATAAGCAAACAAATATAAAACCCTGCTATGTTGACTTTGTATATATTATATTTATAAACTGAGAAAAATAAACGTCTTGTATATATTGTGTTTGGTTGCTTTAATCTTCATCTTTATCATTTATTGTCTAAAATGATCATCAGGTTTTTTTGGAAATAAATTCCCTTCTAATTTGAAACCAGGCTGCCCCCCCTCCCATATCATTAAAATAATTTTCTTATTTATTGCATAAATTATATCTTTCAACATCTTTAACTTCTAAGTTTCTTAACGCGTTGATTACTTAAAACAATAATTTACAATATAACTCTAACAGTCCTTCAAATTGTCAAAGCAATTACAATTAATTAGCACATAGGTCAATTAACTTTCATTAATTCGTTCATAGGTCAATAAGCGTTAATTAATTAATTAGTCTAGATCATAAGTATAATAATTGAGAGAAGGAGTGGAGGGGGAAATAAAAGAAGGGGTGGGGGGAGTAAAAGAAGGGGTGGAGGGCCGTCATGATTTTTAATCGTAGGGGGGGAGGGTTGCGCTCAACGTAATTTTTTTAATATTCATCAATGATTACAGTGTAAGCTTGCATTCGATCCCTTTTAAAATTATATTTTCTTATTATGTAAAATATTTTCTAATGAGATGAAATGTCTAATTACTTAAATATTATTTTAATAAGTGTGCTGCTGTATTATTGCATGAAGCTAAACTTTAGTTGTATTCAATTAGAATTGCAATAAAAGGAAAAGCAAACTTCAAGTAGACATTTCTAAACCAATTATCTCACTAATAAGCTAATTATCTTGCGATCAAAGTAAATGATCTCACGAATAAGCTAATTGTCTTAATTATTAAGATAATTATTGTTCGACTTAAGATAATGATTGCAGCGTGAAACGACTGTAAATATATAAAAGTGTAATTTATACAATCTAGTAAGTCGAGAGAGTCGGTTATATTTAAATCTAAAGTTAAGAATTTACAGATGATTGTCTATTTGCCAAAATATGGAAACTTGTAGATGTGATGCTAGGTTGTAATTGTATTCAGTTTAAAATGTGAATAATACTTTATAAATTACTTATTATGCCGAATATACAGTCATCCATTGATAGCATAGAAATGTTTATAATAATATCTTTATGAAGGGTGTATTATTATATTTCATCCTATTTTTTAATCTTCGAAAATTCGATTAAAGCAACAAATGTTTTTAATAAGTATCATACTGATGATCCACGTTTCTTAAATGATAAAACTCGTCATAAACCTTTCAACTTATAAACGAAGAGTGTAAACAGATGTTTATCTCTATAATTAAACATAAATAACGTGTTTATAGTAGAGTTAAACTGATCTATTTTGATTACAGTTTACTGTCAGTGAACAATGTGACACGTTGTTGTGATCGAGATAAGAAACTAAATGAAGTTAGTCTTGCAAATAAATCGATTAACTTTTGTGAATTGCGCTCAGAACAAAAACGAGTCTCAGCTTTATTGCATAGAAAATACGACAAAGAATTAACTATGAATGCGAGGGTAAGTGTGGTTAATCTAAACTTTAATTATGGTATTCAATTAAGTGTATAGAATCAGTGAGTCACAGTTGTTAAATTACTAAAGAGTGCAGCAATTGATGGGATATTTAGCAAGCTAACGGAACTCAAACTTGTATGTTGTGTTTGATGTTGTGATTTAGCTTTAATTAAGTTTAATTGAGCTTTAATTAAGCCAATAATTAATACATGATTGAAATCAAGTTTTTTCTATAATTGCCGTGCAGTAGAAAGTTAGGCCTATAACTGACCTTTTGTTATGTTTCAGAGACCAATGCTAAGACAAACAGAATTGCTAGACTCCAGATTAAACAATTACAATGATCTAACTTTACCATCTATAAATAGACACAAACATAATTGTTCCACGGAATTTTTAGACAGGCGGAAAGTTGGAGGCGATGCTAAAAATAGACCCAAGCTTCGATACACCCACGGAAAAACCCATCAGACTCGTGGAATTCCAGAATCAGATGAATTATCTATCTTGGATAAAAATCCAAATCCAGACGATTTCTTAAATTCCAAAAATTTGTTTTATAATAAAATGTACAATGATGGTATTGATTATAGGAAGAGTTCATTAATGAAGTCGAGGGCGGATGGGTACGAAGGTAGAAGTAGGTTAAATTCTTTATCCAGTAGTATAAGCAACCTGAGCACCCTACAGAGACAATATGGACTGGTACGGATACCTTCATCTAATAGACTTATGTCATCAGATAAAACTTTGGGATTGTCGTATGAGGGGGAGCAGGATATTAATAATTCGGATGAAGATTTTGATACGGATCAAGACAGTTGGGATAGATTGGATTTATTAGAAAACGGATGGATGGATGGAAGGGGCGATGGATCGGGATATGGACGACAGAAGGGCTGGTACACTGACAATGATGACGTCAGCAGAAATGGTGTAGTGACGTCACGGCATGTAGGTAGATCGTCAGTAGTGTTACCACGGATAGAGAGAAAGAAAAGAGAGTGGAATCTAGACAGGGTTACCACGCGAGCTTTTGTTTTCTCTTATTTTAGTCGTAGATAAAATATCATAAAGTTACGATAAATCAATTTTGAAAGTGTTTTTAAATATCCCTCGTCTAGAAACTTATCAGAAACTTTTTATATGTATTTATCCCCCCCCCCCTCCCCAGCCTGAATATTTAAAAATAATTTAATGCAAAATTAGCTTATTAGCTTAAGTGTTAATCTTGTAATTAGCTGAACATTTATAAGCAAT
>JAQIXG010003840.1:0-13966 GCA_034700105.1 Oconnorella tubifera | reverse complement strand
CCCCCCCCCCCAAAAAAAGTCGAAATTGATCTAGACCATAATCATTATAATTTATACACTGTCGATGTAAACGTATACATACATCTTAAACCAATTACAATAATTATTTTCAGCTAAATACCACATCAACTTCACGCGGATTGGTTGACAATGACGCGATGTGGGAGGGGCTAACGGCTAGAAACGCCTACACTAGCGGTCTACAACTGGGCTCTGACTCCGCCAACACAACTTTCAACCAATCAGATTTCATCACTGACTGCCTGTGGTACGATTGGAACTTTATTCCGAACACTGGAACAGACTCAACAGGTAAAACACACATACACTGAATAGGACAAACAGTGGGACATTAACGCAAATTTACTAACTCTAAGATAAGTAAATAGCTGCACCCTTCTAGCATTATAATTAATTCTCTTTATTCACAAATGTTGATAAAAACATTAAGATATATAATTAAGCTAACTTCCAAATATTGCACAAATTCAATTAATTTTTAAATGTAATTATTATTTAAAAGACACACCCCTAAAGGCTTGTCTACAGAACATGAGGGCCCATTGGCACCCTATCTTCCATCAATGTTACACATTCAGCGCCCCCCTCAACCAACTAATGGCTTTCAGCGCCATCTTCTACATCAACAACAGTCCTGATGTGACGTTTAACACATATAACTCTCAGTTCGCCTTCTCTACCGTGACGGGAGTGATCGTGTTCGTCCACCCCCGTGGCACCCTCCCCATGGTCATCCAACTAGGGACCACCTTCCCACCAGGATTCGAACTCAATATCGGGTTAGATCAGATCAATGTCAACCATCTGGCTAAACCTTATGGAACGTGCACTGACCAGCAGTTGCTTGACCCTAGCTCTGACCCTCTTGACCCGCCCTTTGACCCTATTGACCCGCTGCACGGGATGCAGTACTCGCAGGCTGCGTGCCTGAGCGCCTGTAGACAGCGCCAGTACATAGAGGCCTGCGGCTGCCTGGTTGCTGAGGAGGCCTACACGGCTAGAGAGCTAAGACAGGCTAATAATACTTTCTGTATGGGTGGTCTTATGAAAGACTGGATAGATGGGTTTAGTTATGAAAGCGATAACCCTAATCCTAGCCCTAATCCTAACCCTAAACCTAACCCTCAAACCAATTTCAGTTCAATCGATAACCTAAACCAAACCCTTAATGTTAACTCAACCCATAATCCTAACTCATTTCTAAATCTTAACCCTAACCCTAATTCCACCCCTAACCCTAACTCTAAATCAACTGTTAACCCTAATCCTAACCCGAGTCGTATAAGCCTAGCCCTACAGCGTGCGGCCTGTAGCCTAACATTTGAACCAACCAATGACGTGTGCGTATGTCATAGGCCTTGTAACGTCAAACAATACGACACAACTGTCGCCACTTCTGATTGGCCCAATCCAGCCAATCAGATCGCGTATTACGAGAAGTACATTAAGCCACGCCCAGATATATACCGAGATAAATTCAAGGGGTACGAGGAGGTGGCAGAGAGACTGACAATCGACAACACAACAGAGACACTAGAGAGACTGAGAGAGATAGGGTTGATGGAAAAGAACTTCATTCAAATCAATGTACAGTTCAATGAGAATTGGATTACGGTAAGAAAGATTGATTGATTAATCAATTTAATAGTTAATCAATTAATGGGTAATCAATCAATCGATTAATCAATTAATCAATCAAACAATTAATCTAGCAATTGTAAATTGCAATCAATAAACCATTTTGTTAGTCATTCAATCAATTGATCAAATAATCCATCAATTGATAAATAAATCAATCGATTAATCGTTATATACAATCAGTCAATCAATCAAATAGTTTTTTAATAACTGGTCTACAGCACAGCTCTCCTATTAATGGTGCTGTGCTACCCCCTTTAATTAAAAACAAACTTAGTTCACATCTATTAGCTACGTGGCGGTGCTATTTCTGTGCTGTAGGCTAATGATGACAACGCGGCCTTGACCTGGGAGACCCTTTTCTCTAACCTTGGCGGGGCCCTCAACCTTTGGATGGGCATTAACATCCTAGTGGCCGCAGAGGTCATTGAACTCGTCTATAACCTTCTCAAACTTTTCTGGCGCAACGCCAAGAAATACGTCAATGGACCCCATCACGTGACGGGGGGGAGGGAAATAGAGGGGGGTGAGGATAATAAAGGGATTGAAATGAATGATGACGTCATAGGTCACAGTGACGTCATGGAGGGACGGGATGACGTTTTAGAGGAACGCGATGACGTTAAGCAAGGATCCGACGACGTCACAGAAGGATGCGATGACGTCACAGAAGGACACGATGACGTAATTAAAGATGACGTGGAACAATCTTGGTGTTGGCAGGAAGGTCAAGAACATTGATTTAAAATATGAGGAGTAGGAAAAATGTATCCGAGAGACACATATTTAATTGTTGTGATTTTGAAATTAAATCATAAATGCAATAAAGATAATGGATTATAATATACCGAGTGAATGGGCGACACCAGGAAGAGTTTAGTAAAGAGAGGGGGTAGGGGGGTATTTTAACCGGGGGGAGTTAGTTGTGTAGAAAAGAAATATTTGACTGAATGAACAAAATAACATTTCAATTTATTTAACCAATCATTGACATTAAGTTTTATAATATTATTTTTATTATCAAGCTTTTATTATCAATTATTTCACAAATAAGTTTTTTATCAGTTAAAAGTTTAGACTGTCGTAAACTAACCAGTTTTAAATAAATAGCATTGCATAACTTTCTTGTTTGTGTTCGCGTTAAATCATTTTTTTCTTTTTTAAATCTGACAAGAGGGGAAATAAGTCACGTGACTCATTTGAGTATTTTACGCCTAAAATATAATACAGTTAATATATTATATATATTATAGTTTTAATTTATTTATTTTATGATTTATTACATTGTCTTTTATTATCGCTCAAAGTTTACATAGTTGCTATAGCATAAATGAATATTTGTATTTTTACTGTAGCGAGGCTTCGTATTTTAACAAGCCCTGCCCCTTTATATTCATATCTTGTTAATTTAGATAGATCTTATACAGTAGACTTTATGAGACGTTTTAATTGACGTCTAATTGTTAGGATTAGGGTTAGAATTAACTAATTATATTTAGCTAGTTAAATTAATGAATCATCCGAGGGGCGGGGCTTGTTAAAATCGTTGCCTTGTAATTGTTCACGTCGATAGATTCTCAGTAAAGTTAGGATTAGGGTTAGATCAGTAGGATTAGGATGTGTTCTCTAAGGTTAAGGTTAGGATTATGTCAGTAGGGATCAGTAAGTTTACGATTAGGTAAGGTTTAGAATTAACCGGTGTCCTATGTTGTCTAATGTTGTCTAATGTTGTTTGATAGAAATATGGCTCATCAACAACAACAGCCACGTATAATCACTCAGTCAACATTCAATGAAGCGGTCAATGATAACATGACTGTGTTTGATATGAGTGAAGAGGATGCAGTCACTGAGGCGTGCAGTCAATTTGAGGCACAGGTCACTTAATCACTTGTACATCACTTGTAGATAACTTAGATATCACTTTGATATCACTTATAGATATAGTTATAACTTAGATATCACTTGTACATCACTTAGATATCACTTGTACATAACTTAGATATCACTTGTACATCACTTAGATATCACTTGTACATCACTTAGATATCACTTGTATATCATTTAGATATCACTTGTACATCACTTAGATATCACTTGTACATCACTTAGGTATCACTTGTACATCACTTAGATATCACATGTACATCACTTAGATATCACTTGTACATCACTTAGATATCACTTGTATATCACTTAGATATCACTTGTACATCACTTAGATATCACGTGTTTATCACTTAGATATCATTTAGATATCACTTAGGTATCACTTTGATATCTTTTAAAGACTACTTCTGATAAGAAAATTTAGATAACAATTATCTGTTATCATTTTATTTTCATTAGGGTGTATGTCTAGATAGTATCATCAAAGAGTATCACCCCGCCTCTTCTGAAGCCCCTCCCACCAAGCACCCCGTCGCCCAATCAGTGGAATCCCTTGAGAAATGTCTAACCAATAGCGATGAAGCTCGATTATTGCAAGCCTGTGATTTGCTGAGGGCTTATTGTGATGAGAATATATCCAACAGACTTCTAGCCAATCAGGCGGGGGCTTATAAAGTGATAACAGAGGCATTCGCTGCTCATTGGTCCGTTGTGTCATGTTGCAATGGTAGCGTTGCTGAATTAAATGGCGCAACAGTTGCACCATTAAATGGGGCAATCGTTGTTGAGTGCAACGGTGCAACAGTTGCACAATCAAGTGGTACAACGGTTGCACAATCAAATGATGCAACGGTTGCACGATCAAATGCAATGCTCAGTAAGAGAACGATTGTTGCTCTGCTTGAATGTCTGTCTAGTCTACTAAATGGTCAGCCAGATATATTAGATAAAAGCGGAACTGACCTGCTAATCAATTTACTGCCACGCCCACTTATTAAACATGCCCCGCCCACTCAAGTCAATAAAGACCTGTCAATCACAGATGAAGCTCCACCCATTCAAGCTGCAGAGGCTCCACCCACTCAGGCTACAGAGGCTCCTCCCACTCAGGCTACAAAGGCTCCTCCCATTGAGGCGTCGCTAGCTAGGCCACGCCCCCTGGCCCCTCCCTCTCTAGTACTAGCTGTAGTGCGTAGATGCTGTGTGATGCATGAAGCCAACAGAGAGATATTTGTACAGAGAGGAATAGTAGGACAAGTAGGAGGACTTCTAGAGGAACTGAGAGGGAGACAGAGAGAGAGACAGACACAGGGGGTAGAGGTGCAGGGAGAGACAGAGAGAGAGGAAGAGAGAGAGACAGTTAGACAGTGTTGCAAGGTGTATAGCACACTGACACTGGATGATGACATCAGAGTGACATTTAGCAGGTCACATGACCGAGCCAAGATGATCGTCATGGAGACGGACGCCATTAGAACTCTACTTGCTTTAAGTGCAGGTAAGTAGTTAAAGGCGTTGTCAGGAAGAGCATCTATTTATTTCTACTTGATAATACGATGAAATAATAAGAGCTTTATTTCTATTAGACAATAATCACAGATTAGTGATTTTTTGTAAAAATATTATTACATTTTTGTATGGGGGGGGGCATAATTTTAAGGGGGGGATATATTAGTCGCTTTACTAAAGGTTGCAGCAAGTGAGCGACACATTCCTGTGACTCAATCCTCGCCCTACCCTTCTTTAACAAGTGGTTAATGCGCCTGATCCATTTGTTTGTGATCTGTGTATCTAGACTTTGGTGATGACCTGAAAGTCTTGAGTGACGTCTACTCAACTCTGGGACGTCTCTGCGTCAGAGACGAGTTTTGTCTACAAGTCATGGACAACAGCGGACTCAGTCTCTTATTGGCTGCACTGGATAATCATCTGACCAATCAGGTGAGTTCTTTCATTATCTGGATAATCATCTGACCAATCAGGTGAGTCCTTTTATTTAAGGCATGTTGTTTATTGGATGTAGTTTGTTTGTGTTATTGTTTATTTCTTATTTCATTCAGTCATTCATTCATTTATTGGTTTAGTCTTTCAAAAATTCATGCCTTCATTCTTTCAATAATTCATTCATTCACTCATTGATTGATTGATTCAGTCACTCGTGCGTTCACTTCTATCACTCATCAAATCACTCAGTGGCAGTGATCCTCTCAAAGTAGAAATAATAAAGTCTGGGGGCGCGCCCCTCATAGTGGCGACCCTCACCACCCACCCCCACCACCCCACCATCACTGAACTGGGCTGCGCCTGCCTGGCAGCCCTGGCTCTGCGTCACCCAGCCCATTGTGATGTCATCATGGGCTGCGGGGCGGCAGAATGTTTGGTCAGGGTCTTGGGGTTGCACCAAGGAAGTGCTGCAGTACAGGTGGATGATGATTCTATTTTGTATTTTTGTTGTTTAGTTGCGTCACATCAGCTTAAATATATATATGTGTGTATGTATATAATTAATGTATATTTATTTGTAAGTTTGTATGCATTTGTATATGTATATACCGATGTATATACATGTATATATACTACATGCATGTATATATGTATGTGTTAAGATTATGTCTATAGTCTATAGTTAACGAATGTATGCATATATTATATATGTATATAGAAGCAGGTCAGCGCTGCTATACGTAATCTCGTGTCGCGCAGCCCAGAACACTGCGCTAGCTTTATAGACTTGGGGGCGGAGCCTCTACTAAGGACTGCCCAATCAAGGCACTCGAATCAATGTCACGATGAGGTCAAGGCCGCTCTACGTGACCTTGGCTGTCACGTTCACCTTGACGAGCAGTGGAAGGGTACGGGAAATAGACTGGAGTATGATTAATGTCACATCAGCACTAATGGGATGATTGAGCGCTAATAAAACAATGGGGAGATTTATTTGTTTATTTCTTAATGTCACATCAGCACAAATAAAGTTATTTAAGTACGCGTGTGAACCAATTAAGGAGTGAACGCTTGACTAGAAAATATACCTCTAATTGTTCTTTCTTTGTGATGATCTATGCAAGGGGGAATGGAGAACAAGAAACAAGCTTTTGTAGGAAATGTGTTTGTTTTTTGACTTTAGTCAAAAAACAAAATAACTATATTTGTGCTGATGTGACAACAATAAACAAGAGTATTTCTATATTTTTTTGTTTTAAATTAAAACGCAGAAATGCAAAGTAGTATATCGGTAAAATATTCGTATAATTCTTTTCTTTTTGTTTACAATAATATACAAGTTTTACATAATTAAATATCAATTAAAACTAGATGCATGCCCCCCCCCCCTACGAATAAAAATATCATAAAAATATCAAAGTACCACCCTACCAAATATCACCCCCCCCCCTTCATCCGTTTATTTAACAACAAAAGATGTAAGTATCCTGACCACCTCTGGACTCTCCCATTTTTCAACTAATAGCATGGCTGCGTACAGTCCATGATTGTGGGAATCCCTGATGGTTATTACGCAATGACAATGGTTATTGCACAATGACAATGGTTATACGGATGAAAATAGAAAATAATTTTTTCCTAAAGACGAGTTACTGTTTAAGACATAATTTATTGAAATAAACGTTTTATTAAAGCGTGCAACAAGTCTACATTTAATGTTTCTCTTCTAGATTTAAATCCGACAAAGAATTGTCCAATTCTTCTTGATGTTCCTCCGCTTGTCTGTGTGTTTGTATCTGTGTAGTGATCTCTGTTGACCTCTGCCCCCCACCCCCTCCTAGGTTGAAGTGGGCTATGAGTGGTAGGCCTAGGTTGATGTGCTGGGTGTACAGCTGCCGGTCTGGATGCTGATTGGTCGATAGAAGGCGTATGCCAAGCTTTATTGATAGATTTGTCTGCAAGTTAGGTAAAATGTAACTGATAAAAGATTAGTAAGTTAATAGCAAGTTAGATAAACTGTAAATGATTTATTGCGAGAGATTTGTCAGCAATTTTATATGAGTGAGTTTATTATCTCAATTTGTCTGCAATTTAGACAAAGAATAGACATTTCATTTGCTATAAAATGCTGTATTATCTATTTATAGATTTCAATAAATTCCTCCCACCGTCTATTAATAGAATTTAGTAAATTTTCACAATCTATTTATAGATGTCACTAATTCTCTCACAGTCTATTAATAGATGTCATTAATCAAAAGGCTTCAATAAGACGACCCAATTACTAACCCTAAGTCTTTGTATATTTGGAAAAGAGAAATGTGTCACATTGGTCAGAACCGGGTCAGAGCTGATCGTGATTGGTTGAACGACCGGGTTGACAGATTCCTTGACCAATGACACGACAGCGGTCTGTCCAGGGGTCATGTGAGTCGTAGAGGTCATCTCAAGGACGTTTGAAAGGACACTATTGAAGGTCAAGGTTAAGCTGCCTGTGTCAGGCAGTTGGAAGACGGCGTCCTTGGGTAAAACTGCTTGATGACATTTGAAAGAAACGGAAAAAACATTAAATTCAGTTTTAATTTATGCAAAAAAGGTGTTAAACTTTATGAAGAAATAAATGATATAACTCGGTGTTAAAGATTAATAAAGAAAGACGTTAGGGTTGAAGCGAGGGTTTCTGGAAGGGTTAAGTTTATTGTTAGTTAGGCTTAGGGTTATTAATTGAACTGATGGGATTGTTTTATCGGGTTAAAGTTACAGTGTATTGGGGGCCGTTTGTCGGGGTACCATATAACTTGTACCTATGGTCCTAACTAAAGCCTTTATTCTAATAAAAAGGTGGGCGACCTTTCAGAGAGTTCCACTGACTGGGCCTTTTTGTTCTCAACAGAGCGAGTTGATCTGGATCTATAGGGTCCCACAGAGAGCGTCCCAACTCATCTATGTTGATCATCATCTCTGGGTTCTGTGCGTACTTCTGTCTGTCATAGCTACACGTCTTGAACTCTACACGAAACATTAGAGCTAGGGTTAGGACATCATCATTATTATCATCATTGTTATCATATTATCATCATCATACTGGATTCTGAGGCATAGAACGTGAGAGACAGATAGAGCACAGACATACATCTAGACATACTTTCAAGAAGAGTAGCAAAGATATCTCCGACTTTAAGTTTAAGTGACATCACTTCTACGAAGTATTTATTAAAGATGCCCCGGGGCACGCACTGGGGGTCCTTCCTACTGGGGCGCTCCTCAAATGACTGCTCCCCTGAACTCCTAAAACAAACAATACACCACCCGCCCTCTTTAAAACAAATAATACACCTCCTGCCCTCATTAAACTATCCTAAAATTAGTCCTACTGTCCTAAAATTAGTCCTACTGTCCTAAAATTAGTTTTAATGTCCTAAAATTAGTCCTACAGTCCTAAAGTTAGTCCTACTGTCCTAAAGTTAGTCCTATTGTCCTAAAATTAGTCCTACCGTCTTAAAATTAGTCCTACAGTCTTAAAATTAGTCCTGTCGTCCTAAAATTAGTCCTACCATCCTAAAACTAGTCCTAACGTCCTAATAAGATTACGGTTATTAGGATTAAGGTTAGGATTAGACTCGGGGGCCCATTAAGATTAGGGTTAGAATTAGACTTAAACTTATAGAACAACATCTTACAGTCAAAATAAAGTTAGTGAAAATAAAAAAATAATCTATGAGCGTGTCTTGTTAAAAATGCTGCCTAGCTGGAAGCAAATATCTACAAGTAAGTGACAGGAAGTAGAGACATACGCAGCAAAGAAGATTCCCCTGTTAGGTTTAGAAGGGACGTAGTTGATTGGTCGATTCATCTTAGCTGATGCATTCACATGCTCTACACTGTATATACAGTAGTATATATACATATCAGTACATATCAGTATTCAGTACATAGTATAGTATATTTATATCAACCTTTTTTTTATTATTGCAATAAAAACTATATTAATAGAAAACATTTAATTGAATAAATCTTAATATAGTTAAGATCTTATTTATGCCTTTGTAATAAAGTCTTACTTCATTTTGGCATAAACCCTAACTCTGACATACGACTATGCCATGTGACTAAGGCCATGTGACTAAGCCACGTGACTAAGCCATGTGACTATGCCATGTGACTAAGCCATGTGACTAAGCCATGTGACTATGACATATAAGATTAAAACTGTTCTCACTTTTTACGACATATATCAAGAAAGAGAAGAAACAGCGCTGGATTCTTGCCCTGTATCAGAGTCTCTACTTCGTCCACGCAGAGACTCTCATTGTCTCTCAGTCCGTCTCTAGCGTCCCACGGGATCAAGTAATGGCGCTTGGCGTCGTCTTGGTAACCGTGACCAGCGCAGTAGAATAATACTAGATAGTGGGATAAGTAGATATTTAGATAGATAAATAGATATATAAATATATGAATAAATAGATAAATATATAGATAGATAAATAGATAGATATATGAATAAATAGATAAATAGATGGATAGATAGATTAGTGGATAATAATATAGCCAGATAAATATAGATAAGTTGACGTATAAACAGATAGATAAAAAAGAATAAATAAAATAAATGTATAAATAGTTAAATATTAAGATAGATAGATAATGATTAGATAAATAGAAAATAAAGTAGAAAAAAGATGATAGTCATACAGTACAAACAGAGAGAGACAGACATAGAGAGAGAGAGACAGAGAGACAGAGAGAGAGAGAGAGAGAGAGAGAGAACTAACCATACACTCCAGCAGACACCAGATCGAGGAAAGCATTGACAGCGTCCTTCATCTCCTGAAGGGTAAGGTCAAGCAACGAGATGACCTTGAAGTCCATACGTTCAAGGACGCGTACGGTGTGTGGAAGGTCATACATGACCGCTGGAAGTGGTGGACCGTGACTGCGGTAGGTAGATATGCCAAGTACCAGAGCTACTTTATCATAGGCTAGATAAGATATATAGAGTGAAATAAGGACTGATGCGATAAAATTAAAGTCACATCAGCACAAATATGTATCTATTTATTGCTTCACACAAAGAAAATTAAATGATATAATTCAATACTAAATAATTGAGAGTAAGTGAAAGATAATATTGCAAGTAGAAATGAAGTGATGAGTCAACACTTCACTCTTACATTAAATGCTCTCCACCTAGTCTATCAAATTAATTCTTAGGGGGGGGGGGGGTGAACGTACCACAGAAAGAGTTGGGGGGGTTGGATTGATAGAAAAGTTTTCCTTCATTAGAGAGGACCCCGGGTCCGCCCCCCACTGCACTACACACATAGGCCTGGTAGGCCCCCTCCACCTCCTTACTGGTCATCTTTACTTGTAGACTGCTGTCCGTGGCGCCTAGAACAAACAGAACATGCTGTCCATAGTGTCTAGACAGACAGAACTTGCTGTCTTTAGGGTCTAGACAGACAGAACATGCTGTCTATAGTGTCTAGACAAACAGAACTTGCTGTCTTTAGTGTCCAGACAGACAGAATATGCTGTCTATAGTGTCTAGACAGACAGAACATGCTGTCTTCAGTGTCTAGACAGACAGAATATGCTGTCGGTAGTGTCCAGACAGACAATAAAATAACAATCTACCCAATTCTGAAATAATAATATAAAGCACATACCTTCAATTGCCTGTCTATTATGAAACCATTGTATGTTAAAAGCGTGCTGATGTGACACTCGTATATTAAACACCGCCACACCCCCCCTACAATGAGTCTGATGAGCCTCAGGGTGCTCCAAAATAACAGGCTGGCCCCCCCCTATTATAAAAACAAAAAAAATTGAAATGAAATAATTAAATTGCTAACTTAAAACAAAGAGATTTTAGAGTCAATTTATTCAAATATCTAAATAATGATCAACTTGCCGCGCCCTTTAGCAAAGTAATGAAATTAATATTTAATGATTAAGAAATGATTAAGAAATGATTAAGATGATTAAGCAGCTAACCAGCTAACAGTTGTTTTGGTTGTTGAGCTAAAAAAAAGAAAAAAGCAATACTAGTTTTACGATTAGATAAAAAAATTATAATATACAATATTTATTAATAATTACAATACAATTAATTTATAATATTTATAGCAGATACAGATACATACACGCATACAAAGACAGACACATACAAGCAGACATAAAATTACACATAGAAACAGATATATTTAGAGATCAAAGAAGCATACAGGCACATATACAAGCTAACATGCAGGCTCAATCAACACCACATTCACACTGACAAGCAGACAAACAAACACACATACAAGAAGACATACAAACAGACAGACTTACTGGTTTGTCTGAGAGTGATATTGGCTGTATTGCTGTGTATCTCTGAGTATCTGTTCTTTACTATGCATATGTATGCTCCTATGTTTGTCTCATTTGCCTGCTGTATCTGTGTTTACATTATAAATAACAAATATCAATTACTATTTAATTTAAAATCATTCACCAGGTGTCTCATTCACTACAGAGCTAGACGCTGTGTGATAGGTAATTAAACGTGTTATCGTTTCAATAATTACACTTAAAGACAACTAATAATAATGACAGACAGACAGACAGAATGACAAACAGACAAGAAGACAAACAGACAGACAGACCATTAGACAGAACCCAGTAGTAGACAGCAGCTGTCCATCTTTAACCCAATGATACTCTTCCCCTGCCTCTCCCCCCTCAGTTTTACAAATCAAATAAAAAGGTTCCCCCAGACTGACTACTTGTGACTTGGGATGTTCTATGATGACTGGAGACAAACCTGTAGCAAGATATACTTTACTCTAAACCTAACCCTAATTATAACCTTAATTCTAACCCTAACCCAAATCCTAACCATAATCTTAATTCTAATCCTAATCCTAACCATATATCATATAAGAAATAGTTTACACTAATCCTAACCCTAATGATAATCATGTTAACCTGACTCGCAGTTTACGATTACCATAATTATTTAATTCTAACCTTAATCCTGAAAACATGCATCATACAGTCTTCTTAACTATAAACCTAACACTAATCCTAACCCTAATTGTGTACATAAAACAGAATCAATATTTAATAACTTAACCCTAATTCTAACCCTAATTCTAACCCTAATTCTAACCCTAATTCTAACCCTAATTCTAACCCTAATTCTAACCCAAACACATATTCCAGATAAAAAAAGATAAAAATAAAAAAACAAAAATCGTACCCTTGGTGATAGGGAGAGTGATTGTAAGGGGGCGGGTGTCAGGGGGGGCGGGGGTAACATTTACGATACATCTCTCTGTGAATACGTGAAATACACGCAAGTGGTAGTCATGGTGAATACGACACGTATAGGCTCCTTTATCTAATAGGCTGATAACAAAATACAATAAAATAAGTAATTCTGTGCCGGTGAGACGTTTAGAAAAACAATCTTTTGTTATATATATTTATTCCCCAGATGGTTTTACAATAAAATTACATCATTTTAAAAATCATTTATTTTTGTTATTTATATAATAAAATAAAATGCCTTTTCTTACGTTACAGAATCAATAGTCAGTCTGCCGTGTTGTGAACTAGAGAGCCTGGTCTGACCTTTGAACCAAACGTACTGCGGACTAGGAAAGCCTGTAGCCTGACAGCCAATCACAAGAGACTGACCTTCTTCTACGACCAATGAGCTTGCAGGCTGTGTTGTAACCACCAGGGGTTCTAAATATAGAACATTAATGACAAAAATGATTAATTAGAAATAATAAGATCATCAATGACATCATCAGTGACATCACTGTAATGATAGCTGACTGGATAGAGAGTCTGTCTATCAACCTGAGAGTCATCAGTTCAAATCTATATTGAGACAAATATTGTAAAGCTCATAATGCTGAAGTGTTATATTATAATTATTAATATATAAATAAACAAAGCGACTAAACTGACTGTATGTATATAGCAAAGTGTCACATCAGCACAAAAATGTTAATTAGCATTTGACTTTTAAAGCAGCGCAGTAGATAATTTTCATTTGGAAATGACAGGTATACAAATTGACTGATAAGTTGAGTAATTGACTAATAAATAGATTAATTGACTAATAAATTGCCTAATTGACTGATAAATTGCCTAATTGACTGAATTGACTGACTGATGGGCAATAGATAGACAAGGCAGTTCTCAACTTTGACCATCAAAAGCAAAGCGGTCAAGTCCCTAATGGTCATCCCAGCGTTTGACCATTTCTTAAACAGTTCCCTCGTAGGGCTAGCGTTGACTCCCCCACTGTGTAGAATCTGAGAACAGGCCTCCACTTCAAATATACTGAAAATAGACAATATAAAATAATATATTCAAATAAAGATTATTACAGACAATAATAATCATATGAATAGTTTAATTTTAAAAATATCTTATAAAACCTGAGATAAATCTTACAATCAAAAATGGAAAGGGA